>JAEIIU010023329.1:0-22010 GCA_018874675.1 Drosophila baimaii | reverse complement strand
GGGGTAGTCAAAAGTATTTTCACAAATTACACGTACGTACTCATAAGATTTGTGCAAATACTTTTGACTACACCTGTATTATAATATATGTATAATATCCCACAACCAACTATTATATTCAAGTAACGTCATTATTTTAAAACGAAATAAAAAACACACATTCTTTGAGATTCCAGGGTATCCCCTGAACTTATCAGTAGTTTAGCAAAGCCAAAAAAAAAGAAAGGAAAACAGAGGAATAATTTTGCAGCAAGCCCATGAAAAACTTTACCGTGGATGCCTTTTCGCTTTGATTCATTTTCCTTCGCTTTTCTTGGCCTGTCCCTGTCCCTGGTCCCTGTTTTTTCCCCGCCGCTTTTGCATATGCACAAAAGTTGTTTGTCGGATTCGCCAGCCAATTACTGCAATGAACAAACACAGCCAAAAGGAGAAGAGCGCGCAACACACACATAAATATTCCCAGGCAGGACAGCTCCTGCCCGACCACTGGCTAGATTTGTATACTTGTTGTCTGGTTATCAACTCGCTTCCGGAACTTAATGGCCTGAATCCTTTTGCTGCCTTGATTTGCCTCCTTCCCATGGCCCTGTGGCTCTATGGTCAGGTCCCAGACGGAGTGCATTGGCCTGTGCGACGACGACGACGACGATGATCCTGGCGAGTGGCAAAGGCTAACCCTTGTGAATAGCCCAAAAGTCCCAATGAAGTCATCTACTGCCTGCCAATTTGGTTAAATTCCTTTGGAACGCAATTGATCTTTAAATAAGTAGGTTCTTTGTTAATAAATATATGTATATACATACATATGTATATGTGCTTGCAAATCTTATTTGTATTATTTGGGTGGTTTTTAATTATGGCATTTTAATAGTTTTAATTGTTTTTAATAGCAAAATATTTATGGATTTCTGTACAAGATGAAAGGGCTTGAATTTTATGCAAATATAAATATGAAATTGAAGCAAAAGTTCTTAAATAATTTTGTCTTTCAGGGATGTTTCTTTATTTTAGGATCAAATATTATTATTATTATGATTATTATTATTATTATTATTATTATTATTATGATTATTATTCCTTTAGGATCAATATATGATAACAATATTTATTAATTCAAGTTAGTTAAAAGATGGTTTAGGTTTCCCTCATAAGATTCTAAAGCTTCACATCCTAGGTGGGCACACAGGCGATGTTTTAGCTCCCGCGACTTTTTCCCTTCCTCCAGCGAACGTTGCAATGGCTCTTTTCTTTATATCTCAAGCCCAACGCTGCTTTACCTTAGTATAAGCAACGAAATGTCACCTTTTTAAGCTCAAAACTTGCTGTAACAGCTCTAAGTAATTAATAATAATTAAAAGAATTCCTTTTCAAAAAGAAACCTTACCCAAAGTACTCCCAAAACTTTATTTATAATGGCAATTAACGTTTATTATCGATAATTAACGATTTAAAATAACAAACAGCACCGCATTTAAGCCCCCAAAATAGTTAGAAAGAAAATAACCCAGAAAAGCAAATCAAGGAAAACTATTAAAACCAACAACAACAACAACAATCCTAACTGGCTTATCTCTGGCATACAAAAAGGAGACCAATTTACGATTTTCCTGCTTTTATTTTGTTGTTGTTGTTGTTTATTTTCCTTCGGTTCTGCTTTGTTTTTAATGCGCTTTTGATGAAGCCATCATGTCACATTACATCAAACCAAACCAAACAGGACAAAACAAAGCCAAACAATGGGCAGAATAAAAACCGAGTATATATGTATATGGCATATCGGACGCACACGCAGAAGTCTGAAGTCCACAGTCCTTTTTGAGTCCTGCGAGGGTGTCGAGGCAGCGCAGAAACACAATTGCTGCCAGGGACAAGGATTTCGGCCATTTAGCAGCAGCAGCAGCTCGAAATCTCATAAACACTTTGCTCTGGCACAAATTGAAATCTGGTTAGCACACACAGGACGAAGGACGAAGGACGCAGGACGACGGACGACGGACGAGGGGTGCTAAACAAACATTGACACGGCATGAGGCTGAGGCTGAGGTTGAGGCTGAGACTTCCAAAGAGGACACAATGACACACATAAAGAAAATATTTGGAACAATTATATTTTCCCATTAAAAATAACAACTATTTGTGTTGAATTATAATTTTTCCTTACGAAATTAATACTCGTTTGGTTTTAAAATATTTAAAATAGTTTAAAATTAGTAATTTAGATAATTAAAGATTTATATAACATTAAATTTGTATGTATTATCGTGTCTAGTTATTTAATATTTATAAAAACAAATTGTTTCCTATTGAATTCAATTGTTGCGAACATTCGATGGTAGATATTTCACATGTAAATATTATGTTGCCTACTTTGAGGCATATTTATTAATGTTTTCCAATCTCCAAAGAAATAAAATCATGTAAGACATTGACGTCTGTTTTTCAGAGATTTCTATGGTAGATATTTCATTAATAAATATTTTGTTGCTTACTTTGAGGCATGTTTATTAAGGCTTCTTAATCTCCAATGAATTAAAATCATTTAAGACAATAATATAAAAGTGCAAGCATTATCTTGGACTTAATAGGAATTTCATCTGGAACTTGGGAACCAAGTCCTAGGCAGCCAAGGAGCATCGACAGTATCATAGCTCTTACAGATTGCCCTGCACTAGAATTCCCAACTGCTGGTTCAGCATTGCTTGATCAGCTTTGGATATTGATAAGGGAAGAGCTTGGCTTCTGAAATAACTCTATAGCTAACCCCAATTCTTGTATTTGACTAGATCTACTATATAATTAATTTTATTAAAAGAATCTTCTTCTTATAGATAAACTTTACATGCATTTTTCTCAGTGCAACAAGAAGGAAACGCAGTTCATGCGTGCAAATCAAAGTGAGCAAGTGAGGCAAGTGTGACAAAAGGACAAAGGGCAAGGATTCAGGGGGTGGTGGCCACACCAGAATCCAGGAGGGTGGCACACCAGAGGTGTGTGGGTTGTGCTGGGTGTGGTTTGGGGTTGGGTGGGTTGGTGGTGCAAACACAAACACATTTATTGGCTCGACAAACGTTCGGCCCTGATGCGACTATATTAGCTGACGACGTTACTCAGCTCGTGGGACAAGATTCATGACGCTTGTTACTCCTTATTCCTTATATTCCTATTCCCAGGACCCAAAAGAAACCCACCCAGCGGGACTGAGGAATTCTTTATTGAATTTTTATGGGATCGTAATGGGGGGATCGTTTAGCAGGAAGGTCGTACAAGTCATTTACATGGCAAAACTATTGTTTGAGATTCAAGTCTTATAGTTCAGGCATCTTATTAGCACTAGTTCGAGGGGGAAATTGATTAAATATATTAAATAGATACACTTTTAGATCCAAAATCATTGCATTTGGCACATAATAATCATAAATTAGAGTATATCTTTTAGATTTCTTTGTCCAGTCCCTCAAGGCAACCCCCAGAGTTACTTCCTTATTGAACTACAAGTCCCAAGACCTCGTCAAGTGCTAACCCTCGGCCATTGAGAGCAAGAGTTCGGAGTGGGGTGCAGTAAAAAAGTGAATTGCATTTGTCTAATCACAATTTATTGACCCTCAGCCTCGATGACCCGACAACCAAGAGATCTCTCTCTGGCCGATCCCCCTTTGCGAGGAGGCAGAGACAGTACAAGAGGCTAAGAGCCTGAGGGGCAGTGACGGGCACTCCATGGGTCTTTGTGATTGTCATCCATGGACATGGACGTGGACTGTGCCCCCGACCCCGACAACCTTTTCCATTCTACTTTTTAGTACTTCCTCGAGCAGAGAACCAAGCACAATGGCTCGATGGCTGGATGGCAATGTGTCATGCTTGTTGATTTGTAAGGATGTAAGAGGATGCAGTGCAGCAGCGGCCGCCGCTTGAATTGTATTGACCGGAAAATCATAAAGCTCTTTGTTGCCCAAAAAAAAAAAAGGAGGAAGTCAACGCGAAGGCATGGCCTCGAAGCCTCGTCATGGATCTGGACATATTTTTGGTCTGGGAAACCGGAAATGTTGCCCAGTGCATTTAATCTCTGTCTCGCTGCTCTTCGATTTCCCATTTTTTTTTTTTTCGATTTTTTCTATTGCCCGATTATAATCCTTCTTTTTTTTTGTGTATTTCTTTTTATTCTTTTAGGGGGTATTTTTTTTTTAGTTTTCCGCCGCAAAAGTTACTCCAATCGACGGCGGCGGCGGCGGCGGCATCATTATCATGGAAAATTGTTTATAAGTTGACAGGCAGTAAACAGGATTTGACTGCGGGCATCGGAAATGGAAATGCTAAGAAGTCCCAAGTTCCGAATTTAAAACCAACTATGACAGGAAGTCAACTTCTTTCCCTACTGCTATGTGTGTGTGAGTGTGTGTGGTCTGTTTTTCCTCTTTTCTCTGATTTTTTCCCTTTGGAAAATCTAGAGCAAGTGGAAAATCGAATATGGAAATCGAAGGGAGGTTAAAGTTTGCATTTTGTGCATAAATAGCAAGTTTAAGGGTTTTCGAGAGATGGAAACCTCTATAAACTATTAGCTGGAGTCAAATAAACTCAAAGTTTAAATAATTTTTTAAAACTACATGATATAAGCAGATATTAGTATAAAATATCTTACTGCTTGTGGATTTAATTAATTAATTAGCCATAATTGGAGAAGGTTATTTAGTACTGTCCGTTTGTCCGTTTGTCTGCTTGCCTTTTTGTCCGTTTTTTCGTTCGTTCGTCTGTCCGTTTGTTCGCTTGTCCGTTTGTCCGTTTGTCCCTTTATCCGTTCGTCGCGTGTCCGTTTGTCCGTTCGTATATCTGTTTGTTTGTCCGCTTGTCTGCTTTCCCTTATGTCAATTTGTCCGTTTGTACGTTTGTCCGTTCGATCGTCTGTCCGTTTGTCCGTTCGTACATCATTCCCTCTGTCCGTTTGTCCGTTCGTACATCATTCCGTTTGTCCGTTTGTTCGCTTGTCCGTTTGGCTGCTCGATCTTTTGTCCGTTTGTTCGTTTGTCCGTTAGTCTGCTTGACATTTTGTCCGTTTATCCTTTTGTCCCTTTATCCGTTCGTACGCCTGCCCGTTGGTTCGCTTGTCCGTTTGTCCATTTATCCATTTGTCCGTTTATCTTTTTGAAAAATAAAGAAAAAGCTAACTTGGATCCTTGACCTCCCGCAGAAAGCATCTTTTTTACCTCTTCTAAAGTAAACAATCTAAATCTTTCTTCTTAGGCCAATATCATCTTCTATATATATTTATACATCTCTGATATATATCCCCAATAATTTCCAGCTGGCTTGGCTCACTTGTTGGTCTCAGGTTTTTTTTTCTTTTTGCCTGAAACCATGGCAAATGACCCATAAATGACACGCACACAAAACGATTTCCCGCCGCCTGAGTTGACATGACCTGACCTGAATGAGCAATGTCCGACCGGAGCACTATCTGCGTATATATATCTGGGTATCGGAATATCCATCCGAGTCCACACAACACCCATACCCTGTTCCACCTCATACACGCACTCGCCACTCATATGCACATCCATATTGGCCATCACATGGTGCTGGTGGTGGTGTCCTCTCCTTATGTTTGGAGCATATGTATGGACACGGTGAAAAAAATGGGGTAATTTAATATGGGAAGAACCCTATACATTTTTATAAATATGGGGCTATAAATAAATGCATGATATTCCAAGAATTAACTAAAAAATCCGCATCAGTGACCCTAACTTTGATTGATTTATTCTTTACCCCAAATAGTATTGGAACCATTTTAATTCAATTATTAGAGATATCTATATCTTTATGATTAACCCTTAAGACTAATATTAAATAAAATAAATAAAAGAACTAAAGAAAAATGGCTAATTAATACACATCTTTTTGGGGTTACCTATATTTTTAATATGGTTTCATATATCGCTAATAGTTAGTCTTAAGTGCAGCCCAAACTTTTCTCTCGGTGCAAACCATACCACACCGAGCTTATCCATTTATGAGTGCACATTAACCATTATGATTTATCCACATGTGTGTGTGGTGGGTGGGTGGTGGACAAGGACACGGACGAGGACGAGGACACGGACGAGGACGAGAACGAGTACGAGACCGAGCGTCGTCCGGTAAGTGCAGCTGTGCATTTAAGTGGAAACTATAGATAATATTTTTATAGTTTCGCTGCCACCGATTGAGTGAGTGTATATAGCATACATATATATATATATAGAGCCTGGTCCTGGCCCTAGCCCCTTTTGTCTTGGTCAGTGTCTGCTTTGTATATTAAAATGTTGCCCGCATTGAAATTTATTTTCGCCGATTCTCTGATTTATGACTAAGCGTTTTCCTTGTCTACTTCTAGTTGGATTTTCTTCTTTTTTTTTTTTTGGGACTGTCCACTGTGTGTGTGTGTGCTGGTCAGCAAATGATGCGTCAGCGTTTTATTTCATTTTCGACATGTGCAGGACATTAAGGAGAGCTGGCTAGCTAGCGAGCGAGCCGCCTAATTGACAGATACAATTTGCTTTTATCCTGAAAATGGTCGGCATATCCTTGCTTTGTATCACAGCTAGTGGCCGGTGCTTACAGGTTTCTCTTGCAAGTACGTGACTTTGGCCTAAACCAAAAGGATAAATAGACACGAAATCGATTTAGAGTGAGACGACTTTTAGCAGCTGGAAAAAGGGTTAAGCGGGGACTTATTCTATTTCAAAAAAATACGAATATTTATGAAATATATTCAGGGAAAAATTTAAGAAAGCTTTTAATCTTTCTAAATCCTAAAAGAAAGTTAAGCTGGGACAAATTCTATTTCAATTAAATGCGAATATTTGTGAATTATTTCCAGGGGAGAATTGAAGAAAGAAATCCTAAAAGTATGCTACAAATACAAACAAGATTTCGAGGGCTGCCTAGTCTTAATATTTCCTTTTCCCATTAAGCTTCTTCCAAAGATAAACCTTATCATTAACTTAAATATAGTTTCCTTTTAATAGATCCCCTAGCCTTTTCCCACATTTCCAGCTTCTCCAGCTGCCTCTCCTCATTAGCCTCGAGTACATCAATCATCGGCTTGTTTTAATTTTAAAAAAATCACTGCTCACGCTGTTCGCATCCCTGCGGCGTGGCATGGACACTTAATTAAATCCTCGGCCGCCGCCGCCGCCGAGACCTGGTCACATGCCACACCCAGGTCCCACCCATCAGCACCATCATCCCCCTTTTTTCGGTATCTCGAGCAACCAACCAACCAACCACGTCCGGAATCCCGCCCACGGAAAATGGGAACAGCAGCAGCAGCAGCAGCCATCATCAGTGGCGCCGTCTCTTTCGTGCTCCTTTGGGGGAAATTTTCCCACTCGAGGGAAATTTCAAGCTGCTCAAGGAGCCCGCCATTTTGAGAGTTTTCCCCAAAGTCCACCCACCCACCACCACCACCATTACCCTTACTTACCTCACTATGGGGCTTACGAAGCGAGTATTCCTCCTTGTCTTGCGCGCCAAGCCAAAGATTGATCTATTTTAATAAGCGACAGCGTCGACGTCGGCTCAGAAATTTTTTGATTACGAAAAATGCAAATTGCGAAAGCTGTAAAATTTTGAAAAGAATTTTTAATTTATTGCCACTAAATCCGTTGGCTTAGGGTGGGATAATGGTTTTAATTAAGGTAATACAACAACAGGGTTGGGCAGCGAATGTCCAGTTGGGAGCCCCACACTGGAAGATGCAGAAGACAGACGGAACTTGTGTGGAAAACCAAAAGACAAAAGCCATCCCACATCGGCAATTGTGTTTTGTTTTCGTAATCCTTGGCAAGCACGCTCTCCTTATAATCCTCAACGATGTGTAGGTTTTGTTTTTGTACTTGTAAAGTACAATTTTTATCCAAAAAAGCACTCTATAGGTCCTAAATATCGATTCAAATATCTATATATCGAATTTTTAATATCCTCAGTATCGATATTCTGAACCATATTACGATATATCAAAAGAGTGGTAGCTTTAAGGAAATATTCGATAAATTAATCTTACTTTTTGTTATTTTTAAGTAGTTTTGGGGCTGTCCATATATTACGTAATCACCTAGGGAAAGAGGGGGTCATGGAAAGGATTATGTTTGATTATATAGGGAGTGGGAGGTCTAGGAAAATGATTACGTAAACATTTTATATCAAAATATGTTTCAAAATTTTTTTTTGTAATGATTACGTAATCATAGAGGATAAAGTAATCATTAAAGGAACTCCCCTTTAATAATTACTCTTGATTATATAGGGGGGGGAGGGTTTTAAAAATCACCAAAAATGTAATTACGTAATATTTTCGGGTTGTCCACATTAAGAAATAACTGGAAAAATTATATAATTTGTTATTATTTTTATTTGTTTGTAAGAAAAGACTCAGAAATTGATTTAAATTGTTCTTTTATTTATTTTAACCAATCAATTTCAAATAAAAAATCAATCCTTTTTATGTATATTTCGCTGAAAATTAAAAATTGTTTAAAATACGACCAATATCGATTTTTGTACAGCTCCATGAAGTCATTAACCTTACCGTTAATGAATAAAGAATGAATAGAATGAATAGAATGAATATAATTAATAAAATGAATAGAATGAATAGAATAAATAGAATGATTAGAATGATTAGAATGAATATAATGAATTGAATGAATCAGAATGATCAATGAATATAAGAAAACAAGCGTTACTTTAATTGTTTCATTTGCTTTTTTGTAGCATAGTTTTGTATTTTTTTTTCTTTATGGTAGATCGTAGAATGATGAATCGTTGACAGAGAAAAATACAGTTGTTGTTTTTTTTTTTACTTTTTAAATTAATTATCAGATGTAGTTGGAATAAATAATTATATATACTAAAGCTAAAGCTAGTCCGGAGACTCTCTTTCCCTCCGTCTCCTTTATCTCTATAGTGTATGCTTTATCGTCGCTAATAATCATATTGTTCTTTTTTCTTCTGTTTTTTTTTTGCGTGTAAAAATAAACTCTGTACTCCAAGCAATAAACAAAACCTATTCTACCGATGTTAGACAGTGGACACACAGACTTTGGGGAGGCTTTTTCTGATGGAACAACCTGTGAAGCTTCACTTTAAATCATTTATATATTTTAAGGCTAAACCTAAGGCTATATAGGCGGAAAACAAAGAAACCAAAATAGGGTAATGTTTTGTAAAAAAAAAAAAATAAGAGGTGGCCACTGCACATCGGAATAAACACAGACAAGGGAAGAAAGGTTTAGAAACAAAAAAAAAACTAATAATGAATATACAAAAAAAAAAAGTATATATAATATGTATGTATAAGGGGGAAGGGAAAAAAGAGAAGGTGTTTTGAAAAATAAAGAGAACTTACAACTACTACAACTAGTACTTCTTCATCTTCTTCTCCCACACTTCATTCACACTCTCTCTCGCTTTCGCTAGGTCTCAAAGTACTTGTAGATCGCCGTCACATAGGACATGACCTGCATCCAGTCGGGACGTTCGATCTGGCACATATCATTGATGTTCTAAGGAAGAAATACATTTTAAATAAATTAATTAATAGAGTATCCTTAGGCTTAAAGGAAATACCCACCAGAGTGGTGCCTATGCCCACAGATTCGGCGGCTGCAAATGCCAGCGAAAAGTTGCGACGCTTATTGGCTGGACTCAGCTGATCGTAGGGAATGCGATCCGGGAGATACGAGTGCAGGATGGCGCAAAAGGCCAGCCCATCGTTCCACGATGAGCTAAAGTTAGTGATGTCTATGTTGCGATAGCCAACTGTCTTGTTCTGGCACCATTTCAGCAGGGCATTGCGCTTGGAGCCGCCGTTCGTGATGAGCATATTAAGCGGATCCTTGCGTTCGCCTTAGGAAAAACCAAAGAAGAAGTCAGGAAGGAAGATTAGGAACATGTAAGCTAGTAGGTATTTAAGCACTCCCTCCTTACCGCCTATAAAGGACTTTGAGACATTGCCAAAGGGCATTAGGCCACTGCTGCTGTTGCTGCCCGCACTGCTGGGCGTAGCCGGCGTTGAGGGCTGGGATACATTTGAGATGGGAATGGGGATCTGGATCTGCATCTGGTTCTGGTTCGGTGTCTGACTCTGGCTCTGTGGCGTTGGTATCGCCGTCTGCTGCTGCTGCTGCTGCTGATCGCGCAACGTGGCTTTGGTAGTGCTAGCTGATCCTCCTCCTCCTCCTCCTCCTCCGCCGCTTCCAGCTGGAATAGTTGCTCCTGCTGGACTGCTGCCCACGTTCACATGCAGGTTACTGCTTTGCAGTACAGGCAGGCGAAGCTGTAAGGGATTAAGGGGTTAAGATCTAGTTGGTTTTATGTATTTGGGGACTGAACTCACGCTTTCATGCCAATCACTGGATGGTGGCAGGATAATGGGCGTATTTCCCAGCTCTGGAGTGCCGCTATTTAGGCTGGACGTGGAGCTGTAGTGGGACTCTGCCTCGTCGGCCTTGCCCTGCTGTCCAATAAAGGGGTTAGTTTTCGAGGGGGGAAAATGGATATGGATCCTGCCTGCTTACCGGCTTGTTGTTCTCTATGCTCTCGATGAGCGTCTTCACGGAGAGCCGCGAGTCCTGCCGGCTGAAGCTTAGCTTGCTGCGCCGCGTGGCCAACTCCATTTCACGCTGCACCGTCGACAGCACCGACTGCGGCGTCTCCGACTGCTGCAGTTCTGCTGGGGGAACCAAAAAAGTGAAAAGTTCAACGCAAGGCAACTTTATATCCTTGTGAGACTTACGCTGCTTGGTGAGCTTGTCGAGCTGCTGCTCCAGCAACCGGATCTTCTCCTTCTGCGTCTTGTTGTCGAGCACCAGCTGCTCCCGGGCGCTGAGCGCCTCAGTCTTGAAGTCATTGGCCACGCGCACCGTCATGAGGAGATCGGCCTGGAATTGCTGCCACTCCTCGCCCTCCTTGCGGCGCAGCTGCGTCTCCTGCTCGAGCCGTCGCTCCGACTCGCTCAGCTGCACCTGAACGTCACCCAAATGGCGCTGCGTCTCGCTCAGCAGCGACTGCAGCTGCGTCTTGTCCTCCTGGTGGCACTTGCACTGCACCTGCAGCTCAGCCACACGCTCCTCCAGCGCCTGCCACTCGCCGGCCAGCTTGTCCTTGTCGCGTTGCAGCTGCTCCAGGCGATATTCCAGATTGGAGACGGCGCACTTGGCATTATTCTTGGCCACCTTGCACTCCTCGGTCAGGCCGGAGAGCTGCTCGCGCAACCGCCTCAGCTCGGCTTGGCTGCGCGAGCACTGATCCTGCAGCTCGGCCACACGCTCCTCCAGGGCGTCCTTCTCCTTCCTGGCCGCATCCAGCACATCGCTCAGATCCGTCTTGTCACCCCGGGCCAAATCGGCGTCCAGCTCCTCGATCTTGGACCGCGCATTCTCCAGCAGCGTGCTCAGGCGACTTATTTCGATGGCCCGCTGCGAGATCTCCTCCTTGGCCTGCGAGAACTGAGCCTCGCCCTGGCGTCGCTCGGCATTCGCTGCGTCCAGCTGCGAGTCGAGCAGGGCTATCCGATCCCGCTGGCGCTGCTGCTCCTGCTGGGCGGCCTCCCGCGCCTGCCGCAGCTCCGCCAGCTCGGCGCTTAGTTCCTCCTGCTTGAGCAACACCGCCTCCCGCTCCTCCTGCGACGTCTTGATCAAGTCCAGCAGCTTCTGCTCGCGCTCGGTGGCGCTCACCTCCGAGGCGGCCTCCTGTTTGGTGTCGCGCAGCAGCAGCTCCTGCAGGGTGCCAATCTGCGTGCGTGATTCGTTTAGCTTCTCGGTTTGCCGGCAAAGCGACTGGAAGAGCACATCCTTCTCCTCGGCCAGGCGTTCGTTCTCCGTCTGTGTGTCCGTGAGCTGCGTCTGCAGATCGGCCAGCTCCTGCAGCGTGGCCTGCAGCTCCTCGTTGGTGGAGTAGTGCGTCTCCTCCATCTGTATGATCTTGTCCTGCAGGCAGGCTACAGAGATCTCACTGGACGACGACTGTTTGTCCCAGTCGGGCGTAAGGCAGGGCGTGCCATCCTGCTCGTTGTTTGTCTGGAAAGGATTAGGCTTTGTAAATAACAGAGGAGAAGGAGGACGAATCGCAGGACTACTCACACTGGGCAGGGCAATGGAGGCGGGCGCCGAACTATGCAACCGCTGCGAGTCTTGGATTATCTGATGCTTCTCCGCATCCGACAGCGGCGAGTTCACAACGTCCCGCAGCCGATTGCGCAGAGATTCGTTCTCATATCTCAGGTTGCCGATCTCCATCTGTGTCTTCTCCTGTTGACTCTGAAAGCATACACAAGACACATCCGACTGATCAGTATAAGGTTTGGATTGTGATTTGGATTGTGAGGCTGCTGCTGCTGCCTCTGCTACTGCTGTCGATCTACGACGCAAATCTGCCTTTCTAGGCCTTAATTAAAGGACCGAGTGCTTAGCCTATACGTCATATTAAATATCAATGGATTGCTTTAGACGCTAGCGAAGCGCAACGCCCCCCGGAGACATGGACTTGGTTATATCGTCTAAAGGGAATACACTTTTAGTTTATCTAAGGTAATTTTTAAGGCGAGTTATGAGCACACTATACTCCTTTTATCTTTCGCCAAAAATATCACGATTAATTATAAAGTTTATAGGTAAAAAATACTATTTTTCAGCCATCTAGCGCTTTAAGTATAGCATGAAAATATAACTAAATAAATCTAAATAAATCCAAATAAATCTAAATCTATTATGTTAATTTCCAAAGTAATATCTTCAGCCTATAAGCTCACTCTTTCTCTTTAGATATATACCTACAATTTAAAGCAACCCTTGATCAAAGCATATATAAAAAAAAAAGAAAAAACAAGTAAGAAAAGCTAACTTCGGGCGGAGCCGAAGTTTATATACCCTTGCAGATAATTTAGTTACTTATTAAACAAGATTTTGATACTAAGAGCATAAATTACACGAGACACCCTGTTGCGCATATTTGTTTATATGGTAGCTATCAGATATAGTCATCCGATTTTAATAAAAATTTTAACAAAGTGCTCTTATTGTTTAAAAAGATCATGTATAATGTAAAATGTATATAAAATGTAAAATGCATATGTAAAATATGAATTTAGACCGATCTTTCCTATGCCAGCTATGTAATATATTGGTCTGATTTCAACAAAATTTTTAGGGTATGGCTATAATCATATTATAGAGGCACAAATAAAGTTTCATTCGAGTATCTTGAAAAATAGTGAAAATATGCCAATTTTTCCATATCGTTTCTATGGCAGCTATAGGATATAGTAGTCCGATTCCGCCTGTTCCGACATAGATACTGCCTACAAAGGATATAAGACTATCCTAAAAGTTTCAACCCGATAGCTCAAAAACTGAGAGACTAGTTTGCATATAAGCCAACAGACGGACAAACGGACAGACGGACATGGCTAGTTCGACTCGACTGGTGATGCTGATCAAGAATACATATACTTTATGCGTTGCAAACATCATAGCAACATTTTAATACCCTCTGCAAGGGTATAAAAAAAGGAGAAAAAAAAAACCTAACATCAATCAGCCGTGACAACACATTTGCTATTTGCGGTTAGCCAGGCAGCAGACCCTGCTCCAACCCCTTTGTTGCTCGTTAGGCGCACCTGCATCTTAACTAGATCGCCCTTCAGCTTGGCCACCTCGCTCTGATATGGCAGCAGCTCCGTGATGCGTGTCTCCAGCTGCAGTTGCTCGCTTCCCAATCTCTCCAGCTGCTTGTGCAGCTCCTGCATTTTGTTGTTAGCCTGTTTTTGTGTATGGGTTGCAACATTATTAAATGTTTCATGTAAATTGCTTCACAATAATGCCTCACCTCTAAGAGTTGCTGTTGTTGCTGTTCGTTGTTGATGAGTTGCTGTTGGTGCTGCTGCTGCTGTTGCTGTTGCTGCTGCTGCTGCTGCTGCTGTTGGTAGCTACTGGCTGCCACAGCGGCCACAGCCACCGCTGCTGCTGCTGCCGGAAAGGCCTTCGCTGGACTATCCGCACTGGAATTGCTATTTCCGCTGGCGGATGCTGAGGCGGCTGCCGCTAGTTGCTGGTAGAAATCTGCTGCAGCGGCGGCAGCGGCGCCACCATCTTGCAACGCGGCCAATGCGTTATTGTTGTTGATATTGCTGTTGGTGCTGGTGCTGGTTGTGGCGTTGCTGGCGGCCAGGGAAGTCATCAGAGGGGGTTGGGGTTCCTGCTGCTGCTGTGCCTGCTGCTGCTGCTGCTGCAAGTGCTCCTGGGCATTGCTGTGCTGCTGCTGCTGCTGCACTGGCAACTGCTTTGGTTGCTTCTGTCCCTTGAGCTTGGACTTTTTTTGGGGCAAGGTATTGCTCTGCTGCTGCTGGAGCTGCAACTGTTGCTGCTGCAGACGTCGCTGTTGCTGCTGTTGATTGCTCAGCAGCAGCGCCTCCTCATCGCCCACATCCACGCCCCGTTCGTAGCTGGCTGCCTCCTGGTGGGCGTAGAATTTGGTGGAGCCTGCTGCAGGATGTGGCGGCTGCTGCTGCTGCTGTTGCTGCTGTAGTTGCTGCTCGTGGGCGGTGTTCAGGGAAGTGCTTGACTGCGACTTCTGGCGGTTGTTGTTGGAGGAGTGCTGCTGTTGCTGCTGCTGTTGTTGCTGCTGCTGTTGTTGTTGCTGCTGCTGCTGTTGTTGCTGCTGCTGCTGTTGCTGCTTGTGCGATGAGTTGGAGGAGTTCGAGCTGGAGTTGCCCTGTCCTCTGCGGAACAAGGATTTCAGTTTGATCATGTTGGCGGATACTTGGTTATCCTTGCAAAACGTAAACCATCAAAGAAACTGCTTCAACTTCAAACTTCGGCGCTTTATCGTTTATCGTTTATCGGTCTGGTGTAATCGTCGTTTATAGCGCGTTATCGCTTGTCGGTTTATTAACAGTTATTCGTTCATTTTTGTTATCACAATTCGCTCGGCTTTCTTTTAGGTGGAAAATAAACCCGAAAACAAGAAAAAAAAAAGTGAAATTGATGCGCGAAACGGAACAGACGACGAATGAGTGAGCGAAGGAAAGTTACAACGAAGCTCAGATAATGTAGCATGCAACAAGAAAGCAACGCCAAACAGTTGCATTGCATTGTTGTCGCCACAAAAGAGAGTGAGAGAGAGTGGGGGGAAAGAGAGGCCAATATCAAAACAAACACAGACACAACTCTACTACAATCACAGCCACAATCACAGTGGCAGTCACTCAATTGATATGCACTCGACCGCCCCAACAACCGACGATCATGAAATCGAAATTGAAATTCTGAAAAGTTATCCACGGCGCGTCGACGGAATGCCAGATTGAGGGAATGCCGGAATGACGGACATACAGAGTTTCAAAGTTCCGATGCAACGTCAACGAATCAACAGCTCCACACACTTGCACACACTCGCATTCAAACGAACCACAGCAGCGGTCAAGCCATTAGCTCGCGACTGTTTTTGGAGCTTTTCAAATTAATTTTCCTAAGCTTTTGGTTTTAAAATCTGATTCTAGACAATTCTAATTAATAAAAAAAAATAATAAAATAATTTATTATTTATATGCATTCATACACCAACACTATTGTCAGGTGCATTACCTTATTGACCTCTGCTGTTCTTGAATGTGCGTGTGCAAGCAGGCGCCGATGAGGCGTTAATAGTGTGTACATGTGTGTGGGGTGAGCAAGAAGTAAGGCAGAAAGAAATAAAGATAGAGAGAGGGAGAGAGAGAGTGGGATCGATCGGTGACAGGAGGACTACCACCCCCACCCCCGCCCTCACCCATCACAAGCCCCCCCGCAACAAGGGCTAATGTGTGCGTGCGTGTTTGTTCATGTGTTCTTCCCCACCATTGTCATATGCCGGATTACTCATGTCACGACGCGTCACATCGGGAGCAAAGCAAGGCAAAACAAAAGTAATATTAACTGCACCAGCAAATGACATTGACAGCTGACCGCAGCAGCGACGTCGGCAGCGCGCTGCACTTGCAACGCTCCGGACCTGAAGAACAGTGTTAGCAAACACTCCGATTTTCAGCGGGCGGCTTTTGGTTTTAGCTTGTTTGCCATTTATGGCCGTGACTGATTTTGATTTCGTCTCCACGATTCTTTTTGCTTTTTTTTTTTTTTTTTTTTTTGACAGCGGCGGCCCACGCGAAACACGCAAATTTGTTTGTTTTACTCTGGGCCTTAAATTGAAACGCACACAGCAAAATGACATCATGCCAACGGCCGAAACACAAATTAAATTCATATTCCGAGGGACACTTTTTGCCTAATTACTGTTGACTGATGTACACACGGGGGGCGGCTGCCTTTCGGGGTTTCTTTTTTTTTTTATCAGTTTGCAGCAGGTCTTATCTTTATCTCGTCGGACAATTTGTTTGCACAGCGATAAGTTGGATAATTGGTCAAAAAAAAAAAAAAGAAAAGTCCAAAAAATTTACGTTTGAGTGCTAATTTCCAGTTAAGATTTGAGAGCGCGCCCTATATTCGGAGTTGTGCAGCACTGCGGCGGCAGCCGCTGCAACTGCAGCAGAGAGAGAGAACCAAAAAGAGAACGAGTGAGCAAGAGAGGAGGTAACACAGGATGTGTGGGAGAGAGACAAGATCGGTGTTGCTGTGTGCCCTTCAACGAGAAACAACAACAACAATGGAGTTGCCAGAAAGAGCACGATAATTGAATGAGAATTGAACGGGAGGGAGGGGCAACAGAATGAATCAAGCACGCACACGACACGACAAAATCAGCAATGGCAACAACAACAACCATTTAATTGTTTGCACCAGATAACTGTAAAAGGGATTTCTTTCATTTTTCGCACTCTCTTTCGTCGAAAAGAAACCGGAATACGCCAGCAAAACAAATAGCCAACTCCACACGAATACTAACGCATATACCAGTGTTAAACACACTCACTCACTCACACGCACGTACCGAGCTGAGTTTATTTTATTTTTCGTACTTTAATAAACATTTAATGTTGCACAGTTCGGGGAAAAACAATAACAAAAACTAAAGCTTAGTGGTGGAAGGTGGAACGCGAAGGGAACAACGCATGCGCGACACAAAATAAACGAACCAACAAAAAAAAAAAGCGACGCGCGTTTTCGTTTCTGCAAACAACAACAACAAGTGCAGTGTGACCGTGGCTGGGTCGTTATATAATACCCATTTACCACTTTAATCGATTTTAGAAAAATACCATAAGCAATTTAAATAATAAAATTGCATAAACTTTAGTAGAGGAATCGTGAAAGGAAATAAATACGTGTCAGGTTTATTTGTAACTTGAATTGCATACGTAAATTGAAAAAACTGTAAACAAATTATTTGGATTTGAAAATCATTATTAAAGGCAATTTATAAATGAAAAAAAAACACCCTGACACATTTTTTAAGAACACATAATTTGTTTAAACAATGTACTAAGGTAAAACCTTTGCGCAATCGCTGTTATCGTTGATCGTCGTGGAAAACTATATACCAACACACTAGCCACTAACTTCACCGCCAGAGGGCGCTCATCGCCTATGCTGGCCGCGTTATCCAACACTGTGGGCGCCAACTATTTTGAAATTTAAATCAAAAAGCGCTACTTGCTAACCCTTGAAATGCTGCTTGCAACAAACATGGGGTTTTAATAATAAATATTTGAAGAAGATATTAAGGACTTAGAGTATGTGTTTGAATTAATTAAAAGAAACTTGTTTTTTTAATTATTTAGGATATAAAAATCGGTTTTGAGAAAAGGATTTATGTAAATCTTCTAAAATGAACTACTAATTATGAACAGAGATAATTTAAAATAAGAAATATAAACAATAATTAGGCCCGAGGGACTACTGACTAATCATTGGGGTCAATTAAGCTATTAAAATAAGGGTTTAGCGGGCTTTCTACTTAAACTAACTAACAAAGCTGTATCTGGCAGGGGTGATTTTCTGTAATTCTCGCTTGGAAATGAAGTTACATCATCAGGCTTTTGTTGGTCGAAAAAAACAAACAAAAACCATTGACACAAAGTGCGTGGCTCCCATGGCGTTGAATGACAATTCAGTTTATACCAAAAGACGCGCACTCTGAGCCAGCTTTTTTGATATCTTCATCATATCTCTTCCAGGTGCGTGTGCTGGCACTGAGAGAAATGTCGAAGGTTTTTAAGCGATTAAGCTTGCATTTACAAAATATTTTGGCTAATAAAAAATAAAGTGCTTAGTTTTCTTGTCAAATATTTTAGAGGGATAATTATTAAATAATTGTGCTAGCTTTTAAGCTTGTTAACCTGAACCTACTTCACCCTTAAGGTCACACTATTCTTAATAAACGAGAGATGGTGTTATAGTGTCATAGCTTTTGTGGGTTTCTTCTGGTTGGTTTTAAGATTATTCTCTATAAAAAAATGTTTAAAAAACCCCAAGAAGATTTACATGTTTTCTGTTGAAGAAGAATTCTTCAACAATTCTTCAATATTTAAATATATAATCTAAGAATGCTTAATATAACATTATTCCTTATTTCGATGCCACATTCTTAGGTTCTTTTCCATACTTTTCCTGGCAGTGTAGCTCTTCTATTGCTGTTTCTCTCTTTCTTGGTTTCTTCTGGAGGGGGGAGGGGGAGGTCTATTCTTCTGCTGCTGCTTCTTAAGCGTGCGGCTTATCAAAAAGCAGAGACAGCAGCAGCAGCAGCAGCTGAAGCAGCAGTGGCAGCAACAACAAACAGCTAAAGAAACCGCAAGAGGCAGCAAAGCGCGTCGCTCGTTTGCGGTTTTCTGCATTTCTGCCTCTTCCACGTTTCTCTCGGCCTATTGCCTATCTCCCCCCACCCCACCCCCCATATTTTAACTCTTTTTTTCTTATTTTTTTTTATTCCTCCACGTTTCTCTTTTATGATTTGTATTGTTTGTGGGCTGTGTACGTACGTACGTTTGAGGTCTATGACCAAAAAGCCAGGCCAAAACAGCGCTTATCGCCGCTCTCCCCTTTTTTTTTTTTCTTTTTTAAACTTTTCCTCATTTTTAGCTATTAACCCCCTCGGCCCCCATTTCGGCATAAATCGTGGCGCCCCTGAAAATTCCCCCGTGAATTGCGCGCTTTTCCGTTGGAGTTAAGACCATCTTCGCTTGGATGAAGATAAATCTAATCCCAGAAAATAGCTAAACAACATTTAAAATAAAGGAATAAGGGTTAATGTGATTGTTCTTAGATTTGAAACTTGAAAAAAATAAAACTTTACTATATTCGCTTAAAAGAAACAACCTAAACTTGTTTAAACTATCTGATAAAAATAGATTTAAGATCAAATCTTTTAAATCTTTAAATATTTTTATGCATATTAGATTTGTTTAGACTTTCTCTTTAAAAAAAAACAGTTTCTAGAAGAGAAGTCTGATCCCAGAAAATAGCTAAGCAAAATTTAAAATAAAGGAATAAAGGTTAATATGATTGTTCTTAGACTTGAAACTTAAAAAAAATAAAACTTTACTATCTTCGCTTAAAAGAAACAACCTAAACACTTTAAACTATCCGAAAAAATAGATTTAAGATCAAGTTTCACAAAATCTTTAAAGATTTCCTTTGGAATTAGGATATGTTTTGACTTTTTCTTCTAAAAAACCGTTTTTTTTGGGAAATAAACGTACATTTACAGTCTTCCGCAGCTTCTTATTAATGTTCTTCTTATTTTAATGTAGAAATAAGTTTTTGAAACCAATTTGGCAAAGAAAAGGTTAATATTTATAAGCCTTTCCTATATTTTCATAACAGCTTAAATTTTTAGGTTATTCATTTAAGCCTTTAAGAATAAAATAAACCCCCTTCTATAGATATTAACTAGCTAAAATGCCAACACTACTTGCTGTTGGTTGCCACCTGAGAAATCCACTGGGCAGTCGCCAGTTAAAACTTAAAAACTTGGCCATTCATTCGCTCCTGACATATTCAAACAAAAAAACAAAACCAAAAAAAAATAATAATTGTACGAAATAAAATAACACTCAAAGCTAACCAGAAGTTGGGGGGGGGGCATGTGGTAAGGGGGCAGCGGCGTTTCCCCTGCGGCCATTCACTTGTGAAAAAAAAAAAAAAAGGAAAACACGGTGAGAGGAAATGGGGGGCGGCGGTGGGTTTTCAGTGGCTCTGTGAATTTTGCGTTTCTTTATGGAATATGTTACGCTTTGGCGCGTCAAGGAATTGTACGCTATAGTCCAATGGTTCGGCCATATCGGCGGTGGCGACGACGACGGCGGCGGCGAGTGGCTGTGGGAAAAAATCAGGGGCTTCCGAGTGAGAAACGGGATCGGATTACACAAAAGATGATCATTCCGATGATAATGGTCGACAACAAATCAACAGATCGGTGAGAATCGGTTTACAAATAACAGCTAAATGTATGTGATTCATTGGGAGAAGATTGTATAATAGATGGGATTATACACAAAGCTTCCTTAAGTCCAATTTCTTTATAGATCAATTTTGGGGACTTTAAAGATAACTGCCAAAACTTTAACCATCAAAAACTCTTGATATAAAGCTGAACCTTAGTTAATCTAATTAAAAGATTCTTCGGAACATACAAACAATTCATTAAGCAACCTATAAGGTAACCAAAAGCCTTTAATAATCCACAAATTCGGTGATATAGTGATAAAGATATACATATCATTTAATTAGGCCTGGGAAATGTGATGATAACCCTTCCCAATTAATACTTATAAACGGAAGCAGAGATAATACAGTCGAAGTAAAAACGATGATAATGGTCCATTTGATAAGTTTCTCGTATCATAGCGGAATATAGCCAGTATATAATATCAGAAAGATGATATTAACTGAATATTTATGCTAATGAAGATATGACATTTTGATGGGCGATAAGGGCACGCAACGAAACGATGAAGAAAAGAAAGCAACGTTGATAGGTATTGATAAATATGAGAGTAATATCGATAAATATTTAACCTTAATCTTTGATTTATGCAATTTATATTGGAAAAGGATATTTCCTTCCAGTTAGAACCCGAACTTAAACAAAATTTAAGCAAAATTAATTAAAATTTGTTGTTTTAATAACTTCTAAAGGTACCAAGACCAAAAAGTTATCTTAATAACTAGAGCTGGAAAGGATGTTCGAAGTTTTCGATACTTTTATTTGAAAAAATCGATTATACAACGATAAATATCGATATTTTTCCAGCTCTATTTATAACGGTGAATTTTGGACAAAAAAAAATATCCCGCTGCAGCGCACTGCGCAGTCGCTGCTGGCATTGCAGTGCAGCGCCGCCAGGCCACAGCTGACGTCGACGCCGGCGCCGACTTCGCCGCTTTACCGTTTTACCGCTCGAATTATGCGCCTGCTCTCCTTTGATATGTTTATGCTTGTGTTTATCGGCCTTTGTTCGTTGTCCGCCGCCGCCGTTCGCTGGCTGGCCTGCCATATGTTATATTGTTAAATTGTTATTGTTGCATTGTATAATTTGTTGTTGGTTTTTTTTAAGCTTTGGTTTTTTATAGCACGCTCTCTTCTGCTTCTTCGTTTTTTTTACATTTAATAGAAACGCGCCGGCGACAAATAAATAAATTATTTTTAGAAAACGGTTTCATTTTCGCTCGCGTTTCTAAAAAAAAGAAAAAAGTAGCTCGTCTTTAATGCATAAATATTTATGCGTGGCTTCGGTTTTCAGTTTCAGTTTCTGTTTCGGCTTCTTTTCTTTCTTTGTTGTTGTTTTATTTTTTTGTAACTTGAAGTTGGAAGTTTTAGTTTTCTTTGTTGATGGTTTACGTTTTGCTTTTGGCCCTTTTGTTGTTGTTTTTGTTGCTTGGCTTAGAAGCAGAAAGTGGAAGTTTCACTTTGCCGGAATTATATAATTAATGCGCTTTTAATAGTTTTAGAAAACCAGCAGCAACAACAATGGCCAGTTATTTTATTTTTGTTGCTTTTTGCTACTCACCTTTTGTCCCGCAGGGAATGTAAAAGAATCAAAA
>JAEIIU010023229.1:0-18428 GCA_018874675.1 Drosophila baimaii | reverse complement strand
GTAACAAATTATCTGCAAGGGTATATAAACTTCGGCTCCGCCCGAAGTTAGCCTTTCTTACTTGTTTATACTTATATTGTTTAGTTATTAAGTATTTAAATATATTTCTCTCCGTGCACTCACAGACGACAGTCTTTTTCACTCACTCTTGCGCCATGCAGTTTTCTGCCATCGAGGAAAAACATTGAAAAGCGAGTCATAGATTTCCGTTTGTGCGCCTCGGAAACAATGGCATTTTCATGTTGCACGTAAAGCGAACCAAATAAAGCCGGGTAGAAAAAGGAGGACTACGGGGGGAAAATACAAGGGGGGGGCAAGGTACAAGTACTACTATCGCACAATATAAACTTAAGTGCAATTCCGTTTTTATCCATATTCCACTGCCACTGGCGCCTTTTTAAGTGAAGTGAAGCAAACGCACAACAAATCACACACAAATCGCAGCGATAATGGCAAATGAACCCAAAGTGCCCTTAGGGATAGGGAATACTCGAAATAAAACTCCACTTCCTGTAGAGCTACCTTTGGGAGATAAGACTTGGTAGGAACCATTGTCCTCGGGGTTTGTATAAATAGCCAGGGAATACTCCGGTTAAGACACAGTTCTACTGAAACCCTCATCATGGTAAGTTCATCTAGGGAGTCAGAGATAGCTTGTGGCTTAAATTTGAACACCGGACTTCTTCCCCAGCAATTCCTACGTCTGCTGGTTCTCTTCGGCCTCCTCCTGTCTGCCCAGGCTAGAAATGTGGATCAGGAGAAGATTGCGGGAGAGGAGAAGGTTGCCAATCAGGAGATTGCCTCGCCTCCTGAGGTTCTCGAACCTGTGAAAGTCAAGCAAGAAGTTGCCAAGGAAAAGCAGGAATCGGAAGCCCAACTCAGTAACTCCATAAACAGCCAAGTCATCCAAGAGGCCCAACCTTCCAAGACTAACACCCAAGTCATCCAGGAGGCCCAACCTCCCAAGACTAGCTCCATTCAGGCCGAGGCAATCCCCGAAGTCAAGGCCGAGGAGAAAGAAACCACTGACAACGAGATAACCAAGAAACAGGAGGAGGACTCCGCTGAACAGGAATCCCCTAAGTCCAATGTAGTTCCTGTGAAACCCTCCGAGGTCCAAGGACGCGACAACGCCAACGTCCAGTATGTATACGATTCCAACGGCCAACTTCTCGGCATCCAGGATCTGGAGAAGATCTTCAAGTACCAGGGAGTGCAGGTGATCAATGGATCCCAGTCGTCCAGCCAGTATCAGTACGGCAATCTCTTCAACAAGTTCCAGTCCTTCCCCAAGGTGGAGTACGTGCCGGAGACCGTGACTGTGGTGAATACCACGGGCTCGAATGTGACCCACCACTTCCACAACCACACCCACTACTATCCCAACCAGAAGAAGCCCGGCTTCCCGTTCCTGCCCAATCCCTTTGAGAAGAACGAGCCCACCTATATCCAGGTGAATACGAACTCCACTTCGGGCAACGTGACCCAGCACACGCACATTCACGAGGAGAGCAAGCCCTTCCCCTTCCTGCCCAATCCCTTCACGGACTTCCCCAAGGTAGTGGGTCTGAGTCTGGTCCTGCTCCCCAATCCCTTCTTCGTGAACAAGAGTCAGAGCAGCCAAAGCAGCTCATCGGGCAATGTCCAGTATCAGTACTTCGAGAAGTTCCGTGCCTTTTCCGATGAGCCTCAGCAGCAGCAGAAGCCCAACTTCTACCTGGTGCCCAATCCTCTGGGGAATCAGGTATCTACTGATGGTGCAAAGGCTGGAGATGCCAATGTCCTGCTGCCTGTGAATCTAGCTGCGCTGCCGCTCCTGGTCCCCACCTCGGAGGTGAGCCAGGGAAAGACCTCTACCTCCTCCGCCTCCGCAAACAGCATCAAGCTCGAGGATCTGATCAAGGCCACCAATGTCCGTGTGAGTCAGCCTTTGAAGCTCCAGACCAGCAATGGGGTAAGCCAGTTCCAAAAGGATCAGGCTGCTGTCCAGCAGTTGATTCTCAGCCAACTCACCCAGCAGCAGAAGCTCTTCCAGAAGCAGTCGTTGGTCCCGGACGAGAGGCGCTCCCAGTCCGGCGCAGTCGAGCCAGCTGCAGTCCAAGCGGAGGAGGAGAGCTCTGTCCTGTTCGCTGTGGAGATCCCAAAGCCCATTTACCGCTTCTTCAAGAGCATCTTTGGGGGATTCTCCAATTGAGAGGCAGGAGGAGATGAACAGCAACCGAAGGAACAATCAGAAGGAACTAAGCAGGCAACACGAACTAAGGAACATTCTTAATTTTACATTTTTAAATCCCTAATTAAGTTTATAACAAGACAAGGAGTCCATTAACACAAAGTAAATTGCATATTAAACCCACAAAACTTTTGGTTTTTAATTGGAACTAAGAAGGGTTAGGGGTTTTCCTCTAACTTAGGCCAAATTTCAGCTTTTAAAGACAAGTTAAATCCTTAAAAGTTCAACCTTAACAGAAATACAACTACAAAATTAAAGCATCTTGTTAGGCACACCCAACTCTTTCGGTTAAAAAAGGAAAACAAACTCCCAACCGGAGGATGCCTCTCCCCGGGGGCAGAACAGAAATCCAACCTGTTCCACAAACACATTAAGAGACCGAGAACTCACCCAAACTCAATTTCGAAGAAGGAAACTCGTGCAAATATGATAAATGTGTGTATTTAGGAATCATTACCCGGGCATTTCATTCATTTGCAGAGCCAGGAAGAGGAGGTAGGAGTTGGCGTTGGGTTCCCCATTAGGTTATCAAGCCGAGATGGATATAATCAAAATGCGAGTGGGGCCATTATGCTGAATATATTCCAGGCAACTGCACTCGTGACTGCTCACCTCAGTCCCCTGGCTTGGGCACCCCTTTTTTCGCCGGCATTTTCATTTTGAAGCCAGGATTCCAGGATGCAGGATGCAGGGATGCTCACAGACATTCGCACTCGGCGTTCGTGCATCCTTCTGCTGCCGTTTTGCCATTTTAATGAATACATAATTAGTCTTTTTGCCAAGCTCTCTCATTCTCATCAACCTCGCCCCCAAAATGGTTTACTTCCACCCCTAACCGCTCCATGTTCCTCCTTGCTGATGCTCCTGCTGCTGCTCCTGATGATGATTCTACTGCAGCACCTGTTCAAATCATTCTCAATCTGAATTTAATGCCCATGCAGCAACACGTTCCACATGGCCTGCACATCATCTATGGTCTACATACACTTGAATTAAATATTATTTTGTATTCTATGATTTTAATTGGGGGTTTTTATTATACATTTCTTAAATGAAGAAGCCTTCATTGGTTATTTGACGTAAAAATAAATATATACGTTATGTCTATCAAAAAAAAACCTCTTTTAAAGCGTCATTATCTTTAATTTGAACTATGGATATGTACATTTTTAAATACAGAATTGGGCTACAAAAATGCAAGGACTCCTCTTGTTTTCCAAGTAATTATTGGTGCAATTAATTGAGTCCATTTAATTTAGTTGTAAATAAAACCTTCAACAATTAAAGACTAGATAGGTATTGATATATAATATTTAATTATTTATACCCTGTATACTTAATTGTAGAAAATTAAATTACAGGATGAATAAAAGCCATAGCTCTCTAAAAGTAATATAAATCCAGGTTTTCCTTCAAGATTATTATTACAAAGTCTATAATAAGTTTCGAAAAATAATCACTAATTCCGCATTATTGTTAAGACACTTATCTGCTCTTATTTAATGTGTTTTTTTAACACCACAAAAATATGTTTTATAAATACAGAAATAATCCTTTATTAAGTAGCAAACTGATAACTACAATTTCTATTAAAATATCAAAAGATATCCCCTATGAAGCCTCTGTTTTCCAGTGCACCTGCCATGTGTAGTCCTCTTATAGGTTCATTTTATACTCTTATGCAATATGGAGATAATGTTTGCTCCTGTCCAGGCCAGGTCCAAACACAGAGAGAGAGAGAGATATAGAGAGATAGAGGGAGAGAGCAGCACATAATTGCCCGGATTACGCTGGCTCATAAAGTTTTTCCCGGGCATTTTGCAATTGTGTTTGCATTTCCCTCCTCCAATATCGGGGATTCACATCAGGCGGAGAAGGAGAAGGAGGAGCAGCAGGAGCAGGAAATTGCTGTTTGCTGGATATCGTTTATTTAATATTTAATTGAATCCGATGCTGAGCCCAGTTTTTTTTTTTCTGCTCAGGTAGTCCCGGCGAGTCCTTTTGCGGGACATTAGTGCCGGCTTATCGGGTTCATTTTCAGTGCGCAAATTGCGATGATATTTCCGAAAAATACACTCTCATCCGTATCTGTGCACTCGACCACCACCGAATGCCATTCGAATAAATTCCCGGTGATTGTTATCGGCTTTGTTAGTGGGTTGACCGCAGGACCACGCGGCGTATAAGCAATATTTTCACTTTAAAGTGTACAGAGTAGAAAGAGGCTTGCAAAATAAAATAAATTAATAACTTCTAGTTAAAGCCCTAAGCCGCCGCATCCTTTGGAGAGCTGCCTTTTGGGTCCCAAGTTTATTACTCAAAGGAATTGGATGGAGTCCCGAAGTAGCAGCCAGCAGCAAGGCAGCAGCAGCAGCAGCAACAGCAGCAGCGGATGCCCATAAATATATCATGAAATCAAAAACTTTGCCACAACTTCTACTTCTGCTTGGCTGCCCCGCTTCTCTTTTTGATTGGTGGCAGGACCCCCCTTAGTCCTTAAAGATCACACTGTGAGGAAATACTAAGAGATCTGGGCCATAAAAATATAAATAAATGTTTTAGAAGTGTTACCAAATACTTTTTAATAGCAAGATGCATAACAACCTTACATTTGAATTGCCATATGCAAGGCATTTTTTTGGCTAGCGATGAATATTGCGCTCTCTTGGCTCTCTGAATGTGGAGAGCGTAAAAATCTAAAAGAGGGAAGGCGACACGATTGAAGGAAGACGTGCGGTGTCTGGTTATGAGAACATCTTTGGTGTTACCTTGTAGAAAGGGCTAAATGGGACTCCTAACTTACTAATTTATATGCTAAAAAATCTGATTTAAATTCTCTATTAATCTTATGTTCCTATTCTTAAGTTAAAAATATATTTATTGCCTCTCCAATTATCCCTAATTTTTCCTATGTGCACTCACCCAAAGCTTGCGTGTAAACGTGTGGGGCAAAGTGCTGGCCACACGAACAACCTCCTTTGGAGCAAGAGCAGGACTAGGACTAGGACTAGAGGCAGGAGCAGGAGTAGTATCTCAAAGCAGCGTAGAGTAATGCGTTTCCGCTTCCGGACAGCAGCTTCAGTCCTCCCTCGCCCCCTTGGCCTCGGGTCCTCGCCCAGTCAATTCAATAAAACTTGTGTCCATTTCATTTAAAATTCTCTGTTCTATCTCTGGCAGGAGCCAGGTCCTGGCTGGCAAATTAATGGTGTTAAAATTAGTGCCTCGGATGGAGGGAGTGGCTGGTGGCTGCCCGCATCCTTGGGCAGCAGAAACTTTGCCATCTGCCTTCGGAGTCATCCTCCTCCTTCCTCTCCGCGTCTTCTATTTATTCTATTTATTTAGTTGTCACTCTGTAGGAAATTATGTCGTGTTGTTGCTCCTGCGACACGTGTAACCGGCTCTTGGCCCTTTTTACCTGCCAAAAAAAAACGCAAACTTCTCCACCTTAAAGTTTACATTTTGAGAAAAGTTTTTTCCTAACTTTTTCCCCCCATCTTCTTCGCTTTATTTCAGGTGCGATACAGGAACGACGTTTTTTTGGCATCCTCCGCTCGGCCAAAAGGAAGGAAGGTAAGTGGCCGGCGATGGAAATGAAGCCTCGATGGGAAACCGAATATTTCCCTAATGAAACCAATTAAGCAAACAGCCAAATGGTCAAAAATTGTGGCAGCAAAATGATGAAAAATCAAAGGCTAGACAAAGGGTAAACACGGCAGAGAGAAAGGGTGAAAGTGGAAGGGATGGGAGGGGGGAAAGAAAGGATTGCCTCAATCACGAAATGAACACACACAACACACAACAAGGGGGGAAAGTTGCCTCTCGATTGATGGGACTTTTCAAATTTAAATGCTCTCTGCGGTTGATTTAAACGAGCTTAAATTAAGGTGTATCTTTGAGGGGGAAAAGAATATAGTTAGAGATACATATACTGAGAGATTATAGTGGATTGTTTTTAGTTAATTTAGGGAGCCTTAAGGCCCTGGAAATATAATGTATTCAAGATAATAGAAAGGGAAATAACCTTAATAAAATATGTATCTTACAAATTAAATATAATTTGTTTTATGTTCTGTAAGATTCAAGGTTATAAAATCTTTCTTTAAGAATCTACTCCTACATTTTCCTGAACTTCATTAATACAAGTTAACATTAACAATAGATTCTCCAGTAACTTTGATAATAAATTTGTAAGAGTGAGAAAGAAACCCATATTAAAAGCGAATTTCGTACATCCAGCTGTGCCAATTTCACCCAAAACACACACTCTACATATCCCCCATAGAGCTCCAGTAGATTTTTCCTGGCCGTGCAAAAGCCATTTGCCAAAATCAATACATTTATTTAGACCGCAGGGCCAAAAAAGGTAGAGAAAGGGGGGAGAAAAGGGAGAGAGAGCGGAAAGCGGAAAGCAAATCAAATGCCGACGCAAACGCCAACACAAAATGTATTTAGCATTTGGCCGGATCTCTCTCTCTCTCTCGCTGGCCAAAATATTGTAAAGGTAACTCCCGAGTTCGGCCTATTTGGTTTTGGTTTTGGCCAAATCGTTTTACGCTTTGTTGCCGCCAGCCATACGGCCAGCCAGGATGCAAATATGTGCACAGGCTTAACGTATCCAATAAAGCCAGGACAGAGACTGACAGGAGGAGGAGGAGTAGGAGAAGCAGGAGGTGCAGGAGGAGGCGCAGCCACTGATGGACAAAGCTCTGCGGACTCAGCTCGTCATCATTGGACATAAGCAGCTCAGTGCTCGGCTCATACAGAGGAAAAAGGATTTGGCGCTTTTAGAGAAGATCTCATTTTCTTAATTGCCTGAAGGTAGTTTTCTCTGGGGAAATGAGAGAAATTATAGAGCTTTCTTGGCTGACATTTTGAGTTCTAAATTGGCCAAGAATAACGTATTTAATTAAGGGTTATTTGGCATTAGTTTGTAACTAGTTTTGAAATATTTAAAACACTTTTCGAGCTCTCTTTTAATTCCAAGAGCTTACTACTTTAATTAATGGAAATAACTTAGGGATTTCTTAAGACTTTAATTAGCACTTAACTGTATTTTCCCCAAGTGCAGTGTCTCATTGGCTCATCCGCTTAGTTAGGCTCCGATCTGGTGTCTCCACCACGTGTCCGTCCGGTGCAGATTAGACGTGGCTCCGTGGCACCAACAACTTCATCTGTAGAGGAGTAGAGAGGATGGGAGTGGAGTGGTTGGAGGTGGAGTGGGTTTCGTGTGCGCATTTCGTGGGTTTCATTGGTTTCACTGCAACAATGTTGTGGCGGTGCGATTTATATCGCTGGCCTTAAATGTCATTACCAGCTAAATGCCTTTAAAGAGGCCCCATCCATTTGCCCTGACCAGTTGGCGCCAGCACTGAAGGTGCGACCAGTGACCAGTGACCACGGGGGCCACCCGTCGCGTGTCTCCTTTGGAGAGCGCGGAGGTACCTGGCAAGATCAGGTTTTCCCAAGAGAGAGAAAGACTGCGACTCCAGCTACGACTCCTCCCCGGGGCAGACGCATTTATCATCCCGAACCCGTGACGCGCTGTCGCCTTCAATTACACGCAAATTATTCTGCGCTCAGCGAACGGGAGACGGGACGGCGGCACCTGTGTCTCAGTGTCTCTGTGCGTCTTACCTGGCCTTCCCACATCCGTGTTTGAGTGGATTTTATCTTCATTGCGAGGCAACAACAACATCTGCCGGCCGGGCGGGCGGCCGCCAGTGATCAATCTGCCTTATGTCAAGCTCTGACCAAAGCGATGCCAATCTGATGCTCCAGTTCGGATGATGGCCACTCGTGGCAGCGATTAAATTGATTGATCAATGGATGGTGGTTTGGGGTAACATATTTCGGGAAAGGCGGATTAGAGTTCTAAGTTGAGTCATTATGGTTATTGGGAAAGGTTATCTGAGAAGAGTATTAATAATTATAATTCATATTTTTATCTGGAAGGAGGTTAGGGTTTTAACTGGGACAACAAGAGGTCTTTTGGGAGGGTAAGCAATGGCAGTTTAAGCTCCAATTGCTTAGGTAGGTGAGAATTTTAATAGGTACAAGAGGAGGGACTTGGTAGGGTGATAAAGGGTGGCAGAGATGTTAGTCATTTATAGGAAAAATTACAGGAATTTTGAGAGTTCCTTTTTGGGGATTTCCTATTTAAATTAGGGATCCGCACTGGCATATTCCGAGGGTTATCAAATTTCTCTGCCCGGTCTCTGACGCCACATCATCTCTAACAAATATATAATCGTGTGATGCGGACCACTGATTTATAGGTAATATGTAGACTTTTCTGATTAGCTAAGAACTATTTCAACCTCTGTAACTTGATCCTTGATATCTCTTTTAACCATTTCCTTCACACATTTGAAGTACTTTTTGTTTCTTGAATTTTTTAATGGCCTTGGAAGCTATCATAATATAATATCCCTAAAGTTCCTTTTATTATTTCTGTATTTCCTTGGGACTGGGACAGTTTAAAGTAGCCGAAACTGGCCTGTGGATCTGCGGATTCCCTCTGCTCAAGTGTCCATGCTCATTTCCTTTTAATTGTCCACTAAAATATGCCGCATGCCCGTTGAGTCAAGTTGAGAGCCAAGCAAATACTTCAAGTTTGCCTCAAGAGTGTGCACACTGCAGTCGCGGACGAGGACGAGGACGAGGAGTCCTCCCGCCCAAGTAATGCCAGCTCCACCTCCTCCTCATCCTCCTCCTGCTGCTCCCCCTGCAGTGCTTTCTAATTAAACAATACGACTCAAAGACAAAGACACGCATTCCGGGGGAAATGGAATTTCGGTGGCGGTGTCGATGATGCTTCGTCGTTGCAATGCAAATGTGAGAGGAGGAGGAGGGGAATTCCCTCCTGCTGATGGCGGGAATTTTATAATTAATTGCACACACACCCAACACACACACACAGTAAACAGTTAGTAGTCTTTATTCACAAGTAGGCATCCCTTAGATCTATGAAGTCGTCTAGCTCCTCGGCGTAATCCTCGACGGAGGCACCGCTCTCGCCGTGTCGCGAGTAATGATTGAAAATCATGTCCCTGCCCGCCGGAGCCACCTTGCCGCTCTCGCAGTCGTGCATGTCCTCGTACGTGATTTCGCCATGTCCCTTGGCCCTGCCCATGCTGCCCAGGTCGTAGCTGCCATAGCCAACGGCTCCGGCTCCGGATCCTGCACCTCCAGCTCCGCCCTTGCCCATCCCGTTGCCTTGTCTCTCTGCTCCGTTTGCGGCGAAGCCCATCACCTTGTACACCGTCTGCTTTATGCCTCCGTGTCCACCGCCTCCGCCTCCTCCGCCGCCATGTGAATGGAGCACCTTGTAGACAGTGTGGGTGTGGTGGTGTGTCTTCATCTTGACCGGCACGTGGATGATGAGACGACGGTGGCCCATGCGGCGCGCCGCAATTCCCGTTGCCGCCAGCAGGAGCATCACGGCCAGCAGGTTGCCCGCCAGCAAGTGACTCCGCGCTGTCACCTGTGTTTTCGGGGGAATGATTTTTGGGGAAAGAGTGTTAATAGTGAGTTTAGAGCGTTAAGAGGGAAGTGTCTTGTCTGTAATTACATTTAAATGGGTTCTTAGGGGACCTTTCTTGGGCGGCAATTAAATGGAAATAATAATTTTGGGAAGACTTAAGGAACTAGTAACTCAAGGAACTAATTGTTTGTCTTTAAACAATTTTATCATGTATTAAAAGAGTATATCTGATATATTTACTATTCATATTCTCAAGATGCTCTTACTGAGAGATCTTAACACATTTTGATTCCAATTTTTTTAACTTTAAACTTTATGAGCAATTGTTTGTCTTTTAATTACTTGATCATTTATCAACTGATGGAATTTTTATACATTTTATATTCATATTCTAAGAATACTTTTACTAAGAGTTCTTAAAAACTATATTGCTATGTTTTTTTGGCTTTCAACTTCATGAGGAAATATTTAAAAAATATATTACGTTCTAGAAAGATTTAAATATTATCAATAAAGTTAATTAAGCATCAATTAATAGTTTGATATTTAGAGATTTGGCGTTGATTACCAGAAAAATTTGTATCTTTTTTCCCAATCTATTAAACAAGATATTTAAAAGCTTTCCAGACTCTCCTTGAACTTGAACAACTAGAATTAATTTATTTATGATTTTTGGTTGGCATTAACTATAGTTTCTAAGAACTTTAAAAGGTAAACCTTTTTAATTCTACTCTTGCGATTAAACTTTAATATTTTGACAGATTCCTTGGAAGTTAACTTGTTTAACTTGATCAAATATTCACTAATTTTAATGAAATTACTGCGACTTTTCCCATATTAAATTTTAAATGAATTTTTGTGAATTTTCCAATATTCTTGACTCACTTTGGCCATGTTGCTGCTGCTGCTGCTGCTGCTGCTGCTCCTGCTATGGATGCTGCTGCAGCTGGCAGTTGCGGTTAATTCCTGATGCCGCTTGTTGTTTGTCCAAGCAGATCCTTTAATTAATCCTTTAGTTTGTCCAACCGGACCACCGAATGGCGCGAATTCACTTTCAACACTGTGTTCGCCGGCTGGAATCGATGGGGCTTTTATATATGGATGCGGTAATCAGGTTCAGTGCACCATTGCCACCCATATATATGTGTATACATATATATATACATCCCATCCACCTATAATACCTATCCATCATTATCTTCGGCGTCGGCGTCGGCGGTGTCGATTGCATTGCAGTGCAGCCTCCGCGGAGCCGCAACATTTGCATGTGCAGCGCCGCAACAACACACAGTCGCGTCCATGGAGTTACGTGTGCCTAATTATTGCTTACAGCTTGTAGAGCGCTCAGGCACTGAGAGAAAATGGGGGGTTAATCCACATTCCCCAGGATTGAAGGGAATTGTTAACGAGATTTAAATGTATTTAATAATTTAAACCCTATTTATTTATTGAGAAAACTCTTTAAAAAAGCATTAAACTAATAAATATTTACTTAATAACTTTAAAACCTATTTGTTTATTAAATAATTCTTTAATAAAGCTTCAGATCTGAGAACGGAAAAGGTCCAAAGCCCACAAGGGGCATGCGCGCACCTACGGCTTGCTTTGCTTTAGAATTCCCAACTAGTTCTAGCCGCTAACTAAGCTAGATATTGAGGTCGTTCAGCAATTAGTTACTGATGACGATACTGGGAATGTACGAAACAACGTTTAGCTAATTTTTGACAAAATATATATGTGTTTTTCTGATTAAAGTCAAGTTTTTATTTTTTTATTTAATCTTAAGTCCGCAATAATTCGCATGATTCTTCTTCAATTTTTTATATACTTTTTCTTATCATTTTGTTAGTTATTTTTCTCTCAGTGCCGCCTTAAACCTTGGGGCGCGGTTGCTGCTCAGTGGAGCGCTCCGAGTATTTTGCGGCAAACAAAAAAACATTTTCGCCATCGCGCCGCCGCATCTTCTCCCATCCATTCGATCTGCTCCCGTGTCCAAATCGGAATCGGAAGCGCGGCCTTTCTTGTTGGTAACTGGCCTCTGGGAGCCGGCAAAACGGAATTAACATTCCACTAAGCCAGGGGAGGAGTCCGCTTGGAATCTCACATACGACACCGATGCCGTCAATCCAATCCAAGGCCCAGGCATTCAATCTGGAGGCGAGAGCTTTGTTCAACATTTTATGCAATGCCGCGAAATGCGGAAAAGACATAGATTTCGCGCGTGTTTTGTTTTTCTTTTAGTTTTCTTTTGTTTTTTTCACTTAACATTATTACTTTAATTAACTGACAAGGCATGCGAGAGGTGGCCAGGGGCCAGTGCTTAATTCATTGCGTATTAAATGTGCATTTCATTAGCATTTGCATTGGCCAGCCAGCAATGATGGCATTAGCATACGTAACTTGGACATTGGTTCACCCAGTTAACGGGGCGTATGCGTAATGGATAGTGGGAGTGGATAAGAGTAGGCTGTTTAGGTTATCCTAGAGGTATTTTCATAGATTTTATATATTTGAATGATCTTTGTTTTCTGCTTTTTATGCCCACAATTCCATTTAACATTTTTATGATTTTTACGATTTTTACTTTCCATTCAATAACCTTTTCTCGTACCACAACTCTTCAGATTAATTCAATTAATTTCGCTGTGGGAACCGTAAAGTTATTATTATATTTATTTTATGACTTTCGGCTATTAATTGGCAGCTGGCAATCACTGAATTTTCGCTTATATTTTTCTGCTTGAGGGACTGCGAGCACAACTGTACCTACACTACACTCATATGTGTGCACTACCCCTGGCACTGGGCTCTGCCTCTGCCTCTGGGCTCATTATGTGGATTTAATATCGCGCCCAGAATGTGCACTCGTAAAAACCCGAGAAGGTCGTATGAAATCCCAGGATCCGCAGTCGCGGAGGAGTCCGGAATCCAAGGCTAATGAAACGTGGCCCATGGAAGTTTTGGGCCAACAGCAGATAAACTGCAGTAATAAGTAAAGGCCGAAATGCGTTGTGGAAAACGTGCGCCATGAATTCTATAACTTTATGGCAATGGCAGCACTCTAATTGTTGGGCATAGCCCCAAGGATGCTCCAGGACCTGTTCGGCATTAAGTGCGTTGATGCCTTTAGCCTTCACCTTCACCTCTTTTTCTGTTTTTATGTCCTAGAGGAGAGGGTATAACTTGGTTGAAAGTTTGGCCTAGGGTGCTTGGGTTTTTGTCAGGGATTATGGCCAACTTTGAGCGTTAAACATATGGAAATATTTATAGAGTTTGTGCATTGAAGTCAAGGAGATTGAGTTTCTCATAGGGCTAGGTTTCAGGAAGATTAACTTTCTCATGGGCATAGATATTATAATAGTTCTGGGAATGATTTGGTCAAAAATGTAATTTTTTTAGATGAAGGCTTCTTCTGTTTTTATTTAAATTTAAAATAAATATTATTTGTACAGGCAATTGGTATATTTTTAATAAATTCTTTAAGTATAATCTTCTAGATATTAAAAGGGTATTTAGTATTTCGTTTCCCCAACCTCTTGAACGCCTTTCCCCCTTCGTGGCAGCCCCGAAATGTTTGCCCGGGTGTAGTAATAATTTTGATCAACTTTTATAAGCGGCGTCATCAACCTGTGTGTGTCCCGGGCGGGGAGGTGGCTCCTAGGGCTTCTTGTGCAGGCGCTGCCAACAGAAAACAGCTAACAACTAACAGCTAACAGCTGCATGAGCTCAGGCCGCCGACTTGTTGTTTCTGTGTGTGTGTGTGGTCTTAGTTATGCCTGGCCATAAACTGCATGCGAAATTACCAAAAAGCTGGCTCACACACACACACACACTCCTCACACACTTACATCCCCGTTTATGGGGGCCAAAAAGTTGCTCATTTACAGCAATCTGGCTGAGAAGGATAACGCGCGGGGGGCCGCCTAGAGAGGATGCTGCTAATAAAATGAAAGCCGAGGCGCTAACAAGCCGCAGCGGGGACCGGAGGAGGAGGAGGACGGGAGAGAGCTCCGGAAAACCCAACATCCAGGCACTGAAACTAACCCAACCAGAGCAGAGTCGTAAATCCTGGCTCTGCAGCCTCATCCTCCTCCCCAAAAAAAAAATACAAGGCACGGGAGTCCTGCACTACTAGCCCAAACCCAAACCCAACCCGTATCCGGGCTAAGCAAACTCGTAAATTTGAGGAAATTACAACATGAAAGTCCTGGCCGGCAAAGCGCGCGACTCTAAATTAAATAAAAATACACTGGGGTGGGCATCAAAATGGATGCACTGCGCGGAAATGAGGGGTTACTTTGATGCAACTGGAATAGTAGAAATATTTGCATTTAATATAGAAACTCTCTTTTATTTTATTTGTACTTAATCAAATAATTAATAAAGATGCTGATAACATTCAAAACATCCTAGACTAGCAACAGCTTAAGGTCTAGTCTTATATTTCATTAAAATATTAATTACCTTCGTTATCAATATATTTGTGTAACTAATTTGTAAGAAAGAAATACTTAACATACGTATTCATTTTGCTGAGTTAACATTTATTTATTTTATTATTCTTTGAGGGTTTATATACCTAACGAAATATTTATTACATGTATATATATACATATTCTATTAAATATATATATTATGTGTGAACAATATTATTTATTGCTCGATTATGAAATCTATTTTATTTTAATGAACTTTGATAGCATTAAATATTTCTAAATATCTGGAAAAAGTGTCTTCTCCCAATACTTTTCGTACAAAACCTTTTTATTTCCCATACTAAATAACTTTTTTTCCAGTGCACAAAGTTTTTGAAAAGGGGGTGAAATGCGAGTGCTAGTTGGTCAAAACTTTCCGCACCTGTTGGTTATGGACCCAGGACGAGCAAAGGGAAACGGGAAAGGGCGGCAGGATAGGCAGTCACAAAACCTGGCGTTAATTAAAGCTGCAACATAAGCTCTCGCAGGACACAGTCCACTGATTCTGTTGGATTGCTGGAACTAGGAAGAGGAGGAGGAGGAGCAGCAGGAGTGGGTGGCCACTGGGGAGTGGAACATGGAGGGGCGGGCTTGCTGGCCGGGCGATAGAGCGCGCTCAGATTTGTGGCGGCGGCGACGGCGGCGGCAAAAGTTTCGCCCATCCGAGTCGAGATTTATGTCAAACTAAAGCACTTGATGGCAGAATAGTTGGCATTTAATGGCTGCATTATTGGAGTTTGTTTGGAAAGTGCCGTAACTAATGGGTCACGGCTCTGTGAGATCCGGGGGCGGATCTGCAGGTTAATGCGAACAAATTGCCATTTATCTGCGGGGAACTTTCTAGGCCACTGCCCGAGCATCTCACACAGGTGGAAAAGAAACTAATGGCCTTCGAGTGGCGGGAATTAGTATAACTCAATTTGTGTGCGTTGTCATCTAAGGGAAGTTCCAGTTCAATGGATATTGTTGGAGTTACTAAAGAGAGATAGAGCTTTTATGACTAACCGATCTTGGGTAATGTAGGCATAATATCGTAAAAAGATATTGTCTACTTGGATATAATATAATTACAAAAGAGAAAAGAGATTAATATAGCCAAAATGACAATTTATATTGTTAGTATATTGGTAACTCTATTTTATTAAAGAATATTTCGTAAACAATTAAAACCTGTTAACTGGAGCTTTCAAAATATCGATAATATCGATTGCCATATTCGATATTGTTGATCATTTAAAGCGAAATATTCAATATATCGATATTATATCGAAATAGTTTAAGAACAATTCTTAATTGAATTTTTCTTCTGTATATTTTATTTTTTAGTAAATCGTAAGACCATAAAATAAATAAAAATATAGATTTTTGAATAACAAAAAATCTAAGGGTTTCTTAAAAAATAATAATTGATAAAGATCTCAGTTCTTTCAATAAAAAACAAATTGTTAAATATGGCCCAAAACCTACTTATATATAGGAAATATATAGATCCGTATTGATTTCCTTAATACTACTACTTTTCGATATATTATAATATGATCTAAAATATCGATATTTAGGGAAAACATAAAAAAATTCGATAAATCTATATTTAAATCGATATTTAGACAACTCTACTGTAAACTTCCCAACCAAGGCACTGATTTTCCCCCATCAGAAGCTTAGATATCAACGGATTCCCCTTACTTTTTATGGCATAGCTCCACTCCCTCTCAGATGAATCCACATTCTCGTTGAATCCTCATCGCTCGATCCATTCCGTTCCGTTCCGTTGCTTCTGGCCGGGAGTCAAATGTGGCGCACATCAAAGCCTCTGATGGCCATCAGGGCCACCTGTGCATGTCCAAAAAGTAGGCCCACCCAGCTCCTCTCTGCAGAGGAGAATCCAGAACTCGAATAGAGGAGCTGCCAGAAATGGCCTCAAGGAGCTAGAGTGGGAGGAGGAGCAAGAGCTTGAAGGCAGAGGCGGAGGCGGAACAGAATCAGAAGGCAGCTACAGCTCCATGGCCCAGGCAATAAATTTCGATTACATAATTTGTAAATTGTTATAACCCGGCGAAATTACCATGAAATCTCTCTCGCGCAGCATTAAAAAATCTGCCACTTCTGGGCAGGAATGGAAACCTTTCTGGCGTCTGGCCCAGGCCCACCGCCGAGGCGGGTACATCAAGTTTTATGGTGTTTGACTGCAGAGCATCTAGAAAACAATGGGCCTGTGTTGTGGGATGTGGCTTCAGATTTGGATTTCTGGGGATATTTTCCAGCCTTGCACTTCCTGCTTGGATGCCTGGGTGGGCTGGGCAACACAGAGAGAAATTGGGCAGGGAAAATGATGATCAAAAGGGGGGTTTTTTATAGAGGAAGATCCTTTTACCTCGGAGTAGATTTTAATATGAGAAAAATGTTTAAAATCTTATTAAACTTTAGGGAATCTGATCACATTTTCTTGCTGTGCAGTCCACGCATCAGCGGGCGCAATTTCATAGATGATTTCTGTAATGCCGCGATTAGTTTTTATGCCCCGACCATTTGAGACCGCGCTTGAGCCTCTGGAGGAGCACTGCCTCTGCCTAAGCCTCTGCCTCTGCCTCTGCTCCCGCTGTCTCGCCTAATTAATGGCAAATTGAAAGAGAATCGTTTATCTGGCACTTGTTATCGGGGGGAGGGAGGCTGAGTCCGAGATTCGGCTCCCCGGAGTCTATGGAGGCTATGGAAGCCAAGGGCCATAAATCAACAGCCAATTACAATAAAAATTTATCATGCACAATAAAAAAGCGCGCAGGGGCGAGGAAAAAATGACGCAGAAATAATTTACATGGCGCATTTTTCACATTTTTCAGCAAAGGAATTTATAACAATGTCCCCAAAGGGACACCAGCACCTCCTGCTCCTCCACACGATGGAAATTTTAATAAAGCACGCGGCATTTCAAAGGAAGACAAAGGACTGCGACTGCGACTGCGACTCCTGCTGGCTTCTAAAAGAACTCCTCTTTTGGGGTTTTTGCCATTGCAATTGAGGGATTTTCCCGTTCCCGTTTCCCCAGAGCTCTGGGCACTTGAAGACATATTTTCCGGAGAGGCCAAAGTGCACTTGCTCCATCTGCTCCAGGAGAGAGTGCTCTCCATTTGACCCATTCTTCGCCTCGAGTTCATCAGCGGCAAGGGCAACCATTTGCCAGAGATCCTGGCCAGCAAATCAAAGTGCGTGCCGCGTGCTTCCCTTTCCGGGTTGGGTTAGGTCCGGGATCCGGAACCAGCTTTGGTTTTGGGATGCGGATTCGAAGGATGCTGATTCCGGTTTCGGTTAGAGCTCAAAGTTCTCGGTCTCTCACTCTCTCACTCTCTCTCCCCGCTCCTGCCGCCTGCTTCCTGTATTTCAATTTACATTCCGCCCGCAGGACTTATTGCTTTTTTCGCTTTGATCTTCCCCCTTTTTATTTTTTTGGGGAAAAGGGAGGCACAGCCCACACCCTCCAGCTCCTCGAATCCATGGCTTTTTATGGCCTTCATGTCCTTTGACGCTTATCGTGACGCCTGGCGCTGGAACTGGCACCAGGACCTCGCCACCAAGGGGGCCACATTTTTCTTCCACTAACTTGATTTCGGCTTCAACGGGCTAACAACAACACGGGAAGAAAATCGTACAGAGTTGGGTTCTAAAATGTATATATTTTGTATAGTAATTATTATACTATTTCAAGAATTAATCAAGTAATTATTGTGTTTTAAATCTCTTTTTCTTATTTATTATTGATGTTTTTCACCTAAGCTACAAAGTATTCTAAGTATTTTATTTAATTTTGGCCTTTCTTAAGTAAATTATATAATTATTTAAACAAATTTAGAGTGCCTTCTTTTATATTTTAAATCAAAGCTTTACTCTCTGTGCCTGTGTCCACCTCTTGGCCATATGGCAGACAAGTGCTCCAAGTTTGGCCATCGAGACATAAATACGCACTTTCCGGCAGTAGTTCGACTGTCCTTGGACATGCGGGCTTAGCAGGACAACAAGGACATCTTGGCTGGTACTTTTCGTAGTTAAATTTGAATTTGAATTTGTGGCTTGGCCAAAAGAAAGGAAGTCAAAGATAAGAGTTCGTCAAAGCAGGACAATAGAAACAGACATTACTTGGTTTCTTTTTTAAATTAAAAGAAAAAAAAATACAGAACAAGTAAGAAAAGCTAACTTCGGGCGGAGCCGAAGTTTATATACCCTTGCAGATAATTTGTTACTT
>JAEIIU010023219.1:0-19921 GCA_018874675.1 Drosophila baimaii | reverse complement strand
AAGTAACAAATTATCTGCAAGGGTATATAAACTTCGGTTCCGCCCAAAGTTAGCTTTTCTTACTTGTTTACATATGCATTTTACATTTTACATATATTTTACATTATACATGCTCTTTTTATACAATAAGAGCACTTCCTTAAAATGTTCATTAAAATCGGTCAACTATATCTGATAGCTATCATATAAACATGTATGCGAAACAGGGTTTTTCGTGTAATTTATGCTCTTAGTATCAAAATCGTGTTTAATAAGTAATAAATTATCTGCAAGGATATACCAACTTCGGCTTTTCTTACTTGTTTATATATTTAAATACACACAAAATGGAAGCCAAATATTAAACTTTATCTCGCACTTGTTTGTGTTGCTGTTGGGTATTATCGATATTTCGGGGGGATTTCTGGGCCATAAAACCAGTCCGGTGCCCATTGAGGTCATAAATAAATAAGCATTTTCACGCATTTAGTTAGCGATTATTACGTTAACCGGCAGTAACAGTACATATCGCCGATCCTTATCCTTATCGACCATCGACAGCCCATTGACTCACCTGGCAGAAAATAACAGAAACCAGCAGCAGCGTTCTTCTACACAAAATAATTTATAAAAATCAAAAAAATATATATATATTTAAGATATACACATATCAGATATTAGGCAATCTGTTCCTGGATCCACGCAGAGAAGGGGGACAGCTTGACGAAGACATTGGGATAGCGGGAGCCGCAGGCGCCCACCACAAAGTTGGTGAGGCCAATGAGCTTGTCCTGGTAGACGGCACCACTGCCACCGTCGCCATGGCAGGTGCCCTCCTTGAGTTCGTGCGCCAGGCAGAAGCTATCGCCGGCCGGGTCGCTGTATGCCTCCTGGCACTCGGCCTCGGGGGCCACCGGGAGCGACATCTCACGGATTTTGTATGAGGTGGTGCCATCGGTGGTACGACCCCAGCCGGCCACACTGACCTCAGAGCCCTCGACGGGCAGAGCCTCATCGCTGCCGGCCACCTCGATGGACTTGATGCGATCGGTGAAGGTGAGGGGTGAGCTGAGCGTGAGCACAGCCAGGTTGTTCTGCAGCTGATAGTAGTCGGGATGGACGGTTGTGGAGGCCACGGTGAAGATGTGGCCACCGGCATACTGATTGGTGCTGCCCACGCGGCACGACAGGCGACTGGCATCGATGCTGTTTGGGTTTAAAGGGATTTTTTAGTAAAATATATATCCTGTTAGCTAGGATCTATCCAGGTAGCAAGTTTCAACTGGATTCAAGCTGTATTTTTTATCACAAAATAGGTTTTGTTGGCTTTGATTTAGTTATTCTTTTATTTCGACGCCTAAAAGTATGCAATGTTTATTAGGAGTTGATTGCCGGGTATTCCAAGGTCGGGTTAATCTATGCAAAAAACATTTCCTGGCCTTGGAACAACATCTACTTGGTTATTTTCCCTTACATGGCCTTCATTGAGTTCCTCAGCATATGATTATATCACGCATACGACTAGTGGCACAAGCTTAACCAAAATATCACCCATACGTCAAGTGGGACAGGGCTTAAGCTAAGTAAATAAGTGATTTACATAGCTAGAATTTCTAGAGGTTCTCCTACACCTACTTGTCATCCTGTGTTCCCTTAAGCCTAACCCTTTGGAGGAAAATTTCCCTCAAAATCACTCAAAAAAATACTTCCAGCTCAACTTCTAACTCCTTCCCCATACTCACAGCTTTCCATCGCGGTGCACACAGTGGGCCGTGGTCAGGATCTTCGTTTCGGAGATAATGCAGGCACCACACACATGGGCATTGTCCACGCGCAGCGAGACGGCAAATGGCGTGGCATTCAGGCCCGCCTCCTCGCCGCCCATGATGCGTCCTCGGGCCTGGACTACGACCAGAATGGAGAGTCCCAACAGGCCCAGAATCAGAGATCTCTGCTGCATCTCGACTAGCTCGCTTTGGATGGTGTGATTAGGTGTGACGGCTGGCCGCGTCGGCGGTTCGAATGGAAATGCGCAACGCGAATGGCGGTAATTTAAAGGGGACGTGATGGCGGTGGAGCTGCGCCAACCGAATTTCACTCCCTCTTTCCTCCACTCGACCAGTAGTGTTGTTATCTTCGGCTTGGACATCGAGGTAAATCTAATCTTATCGCCTGAATTGGACGGCCCGCGGCTTTATACTCGTCGTTACTTGTTATTTCACCGATCAATTGGCACATAAATAGAAAATTGCACAAGGCGGATGATGATGGGGATGGTGGGGGAGTAAGGTGTGCTACAAGGGAAGTCCAGTTCCCCTGATCTTGGGCCATGACAAGACACCAAGCGTATACCTTCTAAGCTAGATAAAGATGAGTAAGCTGAGTGAGTCAGGCGAAAGGCAGGTGATTTGGACTAAAAAAAAAACACCCAGAAAATTCGAAAAGAAACGAGAGTAAGCTCAGAGGTAACCCCACAGAGGGGAGGATTTGGTATGCTTAATCTATCCTTCATTCAAAAACCTTTAACCCCTTTTCTCCTTAGCAACCAAGGCTAGTCGAAGGTACTAGGAATTTCACAAACAAAATCTACTTGTATATATAGTAAACACCTTTATCATGATTAGTAGGAATTGCCCAAGATCTGTATCAATATTTAGGTGATTAGAAATCGGTATTATAAGAATTTAGCTTAGTCATAATCTCTGCCAGGTTTATTATGGGGATTTTCTAAGATCCCTATGCTCGCCAAGCAAGGGTTGTTTCAAGGGTTGTTCCATAAATTACAAATCCCCAGAGTTACTCTGGAAGTTCCAATTTACGACCCATGTTAGATCATCAATGGCCATAATCCTCATAAAGTCGAAGGTTTTGTGGAAACTTTGATCGTCTATTGTGCGGCGCCATATCGTCCGGTCAGAGAGCCCTATCGTTTTTAATTTATGGCCAGCACTAAATTCCCGATGGCCAATAGTTTCTTTCGATCATAAACTGGGCCAACCATTTGCAGTCTTGGATTAATCAGAAGAAACAATTTTCTTTTTCTTTTTTTTTTCTTTTTTGGGAGGGAACACACTTTATGCACATGAAAAAAATGTATAAAAAAATAAGGGTTATCCTTTGGTGATCTCCAGGGATATCTAGGGATCTGCAGTGATCTCTAGGGAACTCCGGGGAACTTCAGGGAACTCCAGGGATCTCCAGGGAACTCCAGGGATCGCCAGATATCTCTAGTGATCTCTAATGACCTCGAGGGATCTCCAATGATATCCAGGGATCTCCAGCTATCTCCAGTGATCTCCAGTGATCTCCAGTGATCTCCTGTGACCTCCAGTGACCTCAAGTGACCTCCAGTGATCTCCAGTGATCTCCTGTGACCTCCAGTGACCTCCAGTGATCTCCAGTGATCTCCAGTGACCTCCAGCTATCTCCAGTGATCTCCAGTGATCTCAAGTGATCTCCAGTGATCTCCAGTGATCTCAAGTGATCTCCAGCTATCTCCAGCTATCTCCAGTGATCTCCAGCTACCTCCAGTGCTCCCCCAGTGATCTCCCACTCATTCCCCTAGTTAGAGTTGGCCTCGATCCAAGCCAGATAGTATGAGACACGGGTGGATATATCGGGAAACTTGCTGCCACACTCCCCAAAGTGGAAGCTGGTGATGCCGCGCAGGATATTGTTATCATCGACGACCGGTGCTCCGGCATCTCCCCGGCAAATACCCTCCTTCTCGGCCCTGGACAGGCAGACCACATGCTCGTAGCCATAGCCGGCCTCAAGCTCGCACCAGCCAGAGCTCAGCGTGTTGTAGTTGGCCTTCTGCTGCTTGTAGGCGGCGCTGCCATCGGACTGCTCGCCCCAACCGCACACATACACGGGCGTGCCGTTGGGCAGCTCCTCCTCGGTCTCCGTCTCCTCGCCACTGCCCTCCACCTCTTCGCTGGGCAGGGTGACGGCGGCAATGCGGTCGGAATAGGTGAGGTTCTGGTCCAGGAACAGAAGGGCCAGGTTGTGCAGGAAGTTGCCGTAGGAGGGATGGATCAGGATGCTCTTAACGCTGACAATGCTGCCGCCGGCAAACTGATTAATGCTGCCCACACGCACGCCCACATTGCTGACATCGACCCTGGGAGGAGGAGAGGCAGGAAAGGGATTATAGTAGGGTAAGGTAGGTCTTCCCAAAGGATTCTCCCAACTTACGGGGTGGTGGCCACACTGGAGACACAGCTGGCGGCGGTCAGGATTTGATTCTGCGAGATGATCACACCCGAGCAGGCATGGGCCTTGTTCACGCGCACGGAGACGGCCCAGGGGAACTCACCCTGGACGACATCCTCGCCGCCCAGGATGCGGCCTTGCGGCGAGGCATGGACGACGGCAGTGGCGACGAGCAGTCCGCAGATTAGCAGGCCCAGAGCGATGCGTGGATCAGCCATGGCGATTAATTGGCAACTGATTGGGACTCCGACTCGATCGATGGTCACCACTCTGGCTCCGATGGCTCGGCCACTCGGCCGATCTAATCGCCGATCGGGCGGCAATATTCCCCGGGGGAGATATGTGTATACACTCGATTTATGGCCGAGCAGGCGGCGGCGGCGGCGATTAGATTGCTCCAGAGCCCTGATCGTAAAAGTTGGCGGCTCTATAAATGCCGGCGCGGCGGGCTGAGAGCCTCTCAGTTTGATATCCACATACCGCGAACATGAGTCCTTACCTCCTTACCGTTCTGTCCGTCCTTGTCCTAGTCCTCGGCCTGGTCGAAGGTAATCGAGTGCCGGCGGATGTGGGCTCGCATCCCTACAGCATCTCCCTGCGCCGGCATGGCGTCCATGTGTGCGGCGGCGCCCTGATCACCGTCAAGTGGGCTCTGACCGCTGCCCATTGTGTGAGCCTGGGTGGCGGACAGCAAAGGTAGAAGCACCATCCTCCTCCTTGGCCGTCCGCCCTTCTTATTATTGATTTCCCAATCCAGCTATCCCGCCTCCTCCTACAATGCCCGAGTCGGAAGCATCCAGCGCCTGGCCGGCGGCCAGCTGATCACTCTCTCCCAGATCATCATCCACAAGGATTACTCCAGTTCCGGTTCGGCCGGAGCCAATGACCTGGCCCTGCTGGAGCTGCAGTCGCCGGTGACCCTGAATGCCAACACCCAGCCCATTGATCTGGCCACCGCACGACCTCCGGCTGGCGGTCAGGTCACCTACTCGGGCTGGGGTTCGGCCAAGGCGGACGGAGCCCTGAGCCACGGCCTGCAGGTGGCCACGCGCCAGAGCATCAGTGCCGAGGACTGCCAGAAGGAGCTGTTCCTGGAGCAGGAGGATCTGCTCTGCCTGAGCCCCGCGGCGGAGGATCTCTCGGGACTGTGTTCCGGCGACGCTGGAGCGCCGGCGGTCTACGAGAATCAGCTGGTGGGCATTGCCGCCTTCTTTGTGAGCGGCTGTGGCTCGGGGCAGCCCGATGGCTATGTGGATGTGACCCAGCACCTGGAGTGGATTATCGAGAACTCTCCTTGAAATAAATGAGCGACAACAGCAGCCTGGGTTAGGTGGGGTTATCTTGTTGCCTGGGATATTCCCGTACCTCTTCTTTTTTGCGTGGGTTAATATTTATATTTATAGTTTATGAAAATAATATAGCCTTTGAACAATGACTTTCGAAATCAAGAGAGATTATTTATATTTAATCATAAAATATCAATGGAAAAGCCTCTTGCCTGTTGAGTAGTGAGTCAGGGTGCGGAGGCCCTTAACTAATCTCAAGATGTGCGGGGGCCTCTTGAGAAATGCCATGGAAAAGGGATTTGTGGGAAAGTACTTGAATTTGAGCAGGTTTTTCCTGTTTTGATTTGTAATTGAATGTGCAAAAGAGTTTCCATTGCAATGCCTTGCTTGGTTCATCCCTAATAGAGATGGCATGAGAATGAAGTTAATCGATAAACACATTTAAAGTGGGCCAGCTCTAATTCGTGAAAGAGGAAGTGTATTTTTTGTAGCAGAAATCTAAATCCTTTTTAAAAAGTGTGCTTAACAATAATATATTTTATTTAAAATTACAAATTTAATAGGTTTCAAGTGCTAACTATTTTTATTGCATATTTTTAGACGTCTTTTAAAATAGTTTTCCAACATACTTTCTGCATAACTTAAGGTTATACTTTAAGCCCAAAGTTTTAAGTATAATTGGTATATATAGTTCACATTTATTTATAATTAATAAGAACAATATTTCCACCTTTTTGCTAAACCAAAACTCCCCAAGATAAGAGAGTAGCAGATTTATGACTTAAAGATTATGCAAAAACCTTAAATAGAATTAATAAAGCTTCCACTTTCCTTATCATATTGTGGGCTGCTAATCACATCATTATTCCGATATCAGAATGATATTCCAAATGGGCCAAGTGGTTATGTCACATATTGATTTCAACTGATAACCAAGACGTTTGCACTGATAACCGATTTTTTGGCGATATATATTTCTTCGATTATTTGATGGGCACTCCACAAGAAAAAATCCTAGCACAAAGTGCAAGTATGCAAGATGCTTAGTACTCACAAAAACCTTTAATATTTCAGAGAAGAAATCATTAATTTGTGATATTTCATAACCTATTCCTTGTAAAATGGATTAAGGATATCAAAGCACACTTTCCTGGAACTCCCCCAAGAAATCTATACATCTCCTTGAATCTTGCTTTCGTTAGGGACTCCAAAATTTATTGCAATTGCTCCTGGATCCAATCGTAGTTGGCCGCAATGCTCACGAATCTCTCCGGCAGCATGCCACCGCATTCGCCCAGCATCTGGGCTCCCAGACCCACCAGCTCGCCGCCATACACGGCAGGCCCGCCGATATCACCGCTGCAGATGCCCTGGCGCCGGCCATGGCCCAGGCACAGCACCTGATCATTGGCCACGGGCTCCGTCTCGGTCTTGGCCAGGGCACACTCGCGGGGAGCCATTACCTCGGCCTCGCCAATCTGCAGCGTGCGATGCATATCCACCTCCGATTCGGTGGTGCGACCCCAGCCCGACACCTCCACCTGGGCGCCCAGGGGCGGTGTGTCCTGTGACAGGGGAATGGCAGCCACATTGTCATTGAAGGTCACATCCTCCTCCAGCCGGAGCAGGGCAATGCCCGTCTTCAGGGTATTGTAGTTGGGATTCACGGTGATCTCCTCCACGCGTATACGCTGGCCGCCTGTGTACAGATCCACGGAGCCCACGGAGACAGTGAACAGAATGGCGGGCCAACTGAGGGGAAGGAGGAGGTGCAGGATTAGGTTTACTAGATTCCAAGTTAACTGGGATCTCAAGAAACAACTCACGGCGTATCCTTGCCATCGGAGCAGACGCAGCTGAGGGCGGTGAGGGCATAACGCTGGCCAATGAGCACAGCGCCGCAGTTGTAGCTGCCGCCAATGGAGAGCGCCGCCTGGTAGGGCAACTGGCCCAGGACGGCATCATCGCCTCCGGCAATCCTGCCCTGCGGCTGGGCCAGCACCGTACACACAAGGATTACTCCCATGATGGCGACGGCGAGTGTTAGCTTCATCTTGACGGGATTGATTTTGATGGCGTTGTCTTGTCTTGTTTGCTTCCTTACTGATTTTTGGATGGCTTCCAATGGCAATGGCGTGAGGTTTTATATAGGGCCGATATACCCCCCCCCCTTTAGGGGTTATCTTATCGGCCGAGAGAGGGAGAGGGAGATAGCAAGGAAGAGATAATGAGAGATAGAGAGCCATGGATAGATAGAGCCATCCGGTGACAGCTGCACACACGCCTTCTGATTAGACAGAGGCCTTCGCCTCGCCTTTGGGGGGATCCAGAGATTTCAGGGGAATCTATATGCTATGGATTTCTATATTCTATAGATTTCTATATTCTATATATTTCTATATATCTCTAGATATCTCTAGATATCTCTATATTATATTATATTGGCTTAATAATATATCAGCAAGCAGCGTCGGCTTTTTATGCAAACATTTTCACATCCTTGCTGGCAACGACCTCTGAGATTGGATGATGATTGAATGGCTAGTGCTGGAGGGGAATCGCTGTGGCCTGGGGGGGGGGGTAATAATCCAGGGCGGCGAACACGTTTGCGGCGGCATGCCACCGGGGGCAACGATCGCAGATCAAGATCTGCACGTAGCCAAGCTCATCATCAACTCAAGCCATCTCATCGCGATTCGCAATTCGATTTGGAGCCAGACAGGCAGCCAGGCAGCCAGTCAGCCGGTGGCCCAACCTGTTGGCTCTCATTTCGAACCACATTTCGCACCACCACCACCGCCAACCGCCACCAGAGAGTCCCCCTTTTAAATGGTCTGCCCGCTGGCCAGGTTTGTCCATTCGCAGACTTGCCGCCGACCGAAAATGATCTTGCGGACAACAACACCACCACTCACCGCTGGCCCTCACTTGCTGCTCCAGCGTCAGCGTCAGCGCCAGTACCTGCTCCTTGTCCTGCTCCTGCTGCTGCTGCTGCCAGCCATGGCCCTGGCCAAGACAGTGAATCCGGGGGGTCAGCCGGCGGGAGAGCCGCTACAAATCCAAATCCAACCGGACCGAGGACTGCCAGAGCCCAGGGCCTATATGCCGGATGCCCAGCACTTGGATTTTGTGTATCACGATCATGAGGAGCTCACGAGGTTTCTCAGGTGAGTTATTAAATTATATTTTATTTATTATTTAAAAAGTTAAAAGTTGGATTTAATTAATAAAAACTTATTTCTTTGTATGCAACAGAGCCACCAGTGCCCGGTATCCCAACCTCACGGCCCTGTACTCCATCGGCAAGTCCATTCAGGGCCGAGATCTGTGGGTAATGGTGGTCAGCTCATCGCCCTATGAGCATATGGTGGGCAAGCCGGATGTGAAATATGTGGGCAATATCCATGGCAACGAGCCCGTGGGCCGGGAGATGCTCCTGCACCTGATCCAGTACTTTGTGACCAGCTATAGTTCGGATCAGTATGTCAAGTGGCTGCTGGACAACACACGGATACACATTCTGCCCACCATGAATCCGGATGGCTATGCGGTGTCCAAGGAGGGCACCTGTGATGGGGGTCAGGGCAGGTGAGCCCTTAAGCCTTAAGCCTGTTTACCTCAAATAGAAAATATATATATATATCTTGCTTTTTTTTTTTTTTAGATATAATGCCCGTGGCTTTGATCTGAATCGGAATTTCCCCGACTACTTCAAGCAGAACAACAAGCGGGGACAACCGGAAACGGATGCGGTCAAGGACTGGATATCCAAGATCCAGTTTGTGCTGAGCGGCAGTCTCCATGGCGGCGCCCTGGTGGCCAGTTATCCCTACGACAATACGCCCAACTCCAGTAAGTAGTCTAGGTAGTATCTTAGTTTACTTTACCTCTCCCTCAGCCTTATAGTTATGTCCGTTTGCTTTGGTAGCTTCTTGGTAATCTCCAAAAGTTAAGGCATTCATGTGTAGCTGATACCACAAATGGTGGTGGGTCACAACCGAAACTTTGTTAGGAAGCCCATTACGATGCCTTCGGATGATACGAGTCCCCCTTGGTTATCATTCGTTCCTTACAAAGTCCAGTGATAACTGCTTATTTCTGGCTAATCTTGATTCTGGAATCTCAGTTGGGACAACGTCTTTGTGAATGAAGTGGGTATTTACTTTCGGGTATCGATTCAGCTGGGTTTTAATGCTAGAAGTGCCCAAGTGGTGCCCAGTGCCCAGTTACTAAGTCCTAAGTGCTGAGGAAGATACTGATATATAGAAGGATACCTCTTCCGCAGGCTTTATAAAGTAGGAACTAGGGATGTACATGTTAAATAAATCAAGAAAAATATCGAAATATATCGAAAATGAAGATATTGAAAATTATCTTAATTTGTGTTAAAATATCGATATAGTAAAAATATATAGTGGATAACATATTTAAAATATTATTTAATTTGAATTTGAAAACGTTTTTAAAACTAAATCTGCAATAACTTCAAAAGATTTATGTTCAAAAATGATAGTTTAAACAAAGTTTAGGCCCTCCTTTGGCACAGACCGATATATTTAATAGATAATAGACTTATCGCAACGCTAAAATATCGATTGTTGCATCTTATATCAATTCAGTATCTATAATCTATATATTCAGTCAATACAAGTTGGAGAATAGGCAAAACATGAGCTCATATGTTATTGGTATGTCTGTCAGCATATACTCTTTCAATGCACATGCCTTACCGCTATAATTCCCAACTGGTTCTAGCCTCCTTTGATTAGTAGACCCTCTGCAGTAGATACTAATGAAGGTAGGCTCTCCTAGAGAGCTTTAAAATAGTAGAAACCTAGGAGAAACATAGTGCCCTTAAGTTTATGGGTAAAACACACACCTTGCTTCGGTCCACCGAAGCCAAACCCTCCTCCTTCTCACCCTGCTCCTCCTCCTCCACTGCCTCCTTCTCCTCCTCCACCACCACCACCCAAATCCAAGTACCGATTGATAAAGCTTCTGCTTCTGTACTCTCCCACCAATATGGCTGCTCAAAGGGATCTGCCGTTCGTCCGCCCTGTGCGCGAGTGAGTCCGCGTGAGTCCCTTGGAACACCCCATCTAATCGTGTTGCTTCTCTTCCTCCTCCATCTCCTCCTCCAACGCCTCCATTTGCTACGCCAAAACATGTCCCCTGGGCGCAGTGTTCCAGACCTACTCGGCGGCGCCGTCCCTGACGCCCGACGATGATGTGTTCAAGCACCTGTCCCTGGTCTATGCCCGCAACCATGCCAAGATGTCCCGCGGTGTGGCCTGCAAATCGGCGACGCCGGCCTTCGAGAATGGCATCACGAACGGTGCCGCCTGGTATCCACTCACGGGCGGGATGCAGGACTATAACTATGTGTGGTATGGCTGCATGGAGATCACCCTGGAGATATCGTGCTGCAAATTCCCGCCCGCCTACGAGCTGAAGAAGTACTGGGAGGACAATCAACTGGTGAGAGAGAGTTCCCTTTTGCTATGCATCCACAGGGCTAACCTCTTCCATTCCATTCAGTCAATGATCAAATTCCTGGCCGAAGCCCATCGCGGAGTCCAGGGCTTCGTGTTCGATCCGGCGGGCATGCCCATTGAGAGGGCCTCCATCAAGATAAAGGGTCGCGACGTGGGCTTCCAGACCACCAAGTACGGTGAGTTCTGGCGCATTCTCCTGCCGGGCTACTACAAAGTAGAGGTAATACCCACCTTGGTCAGCAAGTACTTCATCTGGATAGTAACCACCTCTAATCCCTGATAGGTCTTTGCCGAAGGCTTTGCCCCGCGTGAGGTGGAATTCGTGATTGTGGAGCAGCATCCCACGCTGCTCAATGTGACGTTGCAGCCCTCGAAGGTAGGTCTATCCACTGTCCACTTCCAACCCTCTCTGAGAACCTCTGGTGCTGGCTAACCCACTCTGTTCTTAATCCCACCTCTGGATCTATCCAACCCCAAGCAGTACCTGCTGGCAGCTGCCTCCTCTACCACTCAGGCCTCGCCTGGCAAGCGGCGCGTCAACGGCAAGCTGCAGTTGTCCACCGATTAATGTGTCCAGATCCCAAACCAAAGGAGCCTCAGCCGAGCCGATGATCGATGGCGAGAGAGTGTCGAGGCTGGCGTGTAAATACTAGCTGAAGTGCTTTAGTCCCAACTAACCCATCTAACTAATCCTTCCTAGCTGAATCTTCTGTTGGGTTCCCTCTTTGTTTAAAGGGTTTTTTTCATGTAAATTTCCTAAGTTCCTTAGGTTCTTCCTAAGTTCCTTAGTTACTTATTTTCTTTCTGAGTTCTTTACTTCCTTTCTAAGTTCTCTCCTGAGTTCCTTCCTGAGTTCCTCACTTCCTTTCTAAGTTCCTTCCTGCGTTTCTTCCTGAGTTCCTTAGTTCCCTTCTGGATATATTAGTTTCTTCCTGAGTACCTTAGCTCTTTAGTTCCTTCCTGATTTCCTTTGTCCTTTCCTGAGCTCCTTAGTTCCTTTCTGAGTTCCTTAGTTCCTTCCTAAATTCCTTAGCTCTTTCCTGAGTACCTTAGTTCCATCCTGATTATTAAAGTTGCTTAGTTCCTTCCTGAGTTTCCTAGTTCCATCTTGAGTTTCTTGGATCTTTAGTACCTTACTCAGTTCCTCAGTTCGTTAGTTTCTTCCTGAGTTCCTTAGTTCCTTCCTAAATTTCTTAGCTTTCTCCTGAGTTCCTTAGGTCCCACTGAGTACCTTAGTTTCGTCTTGATTATTTAAGTTCCTTAGTTCCTTCTTGAGTTTTCTGGTTCCATCTTGAGTTTCCTAGATCTTTAGTATCTTACTCAGTTCCCTAGTTCCTTAGTTCCTTAGTTCCTTGCTGACTTTCTTAGTTCCTTCCTAACTTCATTAGCTCTTTCCTGAGTTCCTTAGTTCCTACTGAATACCTTAGTTCCGTCCTGAATATTTAAGTTCCTTAGTTTGTCCCTGAGTTTCCTAGTTCCTTCCTGAGTTTCCTAGTTTTTTAGTACCTTACTGAGTTCCTTAGTTACTTCCTCAATTTCTTAGGTCCTTCTTAATTTCCTTACTTCCTTCCTGACTTCTCCCTTATTTCCTTCCTGAGTTCTCCCTCATCCTCCTCCTTCCCTCCTTAGTTCCCTTTAGACTAATTCCGGTACAAGGACCTTCCCTGGTGCAAGGCTACCTCTTCTTCTGAACTCCTAATTTAAGTGTTATTGTTGTTAATATGGAAGTTGTAAAAGGAAATCGAGATGAATATTAAAATTTTGATGACACCTGTTAACCTGATTCCCACACACACACAGCGCATTGAGGGCATTGGCGGTGCCATGGTTCCGGCCGGTGTTGGCGTCGGACCAGGACCGGTGGTGAGTCCTGGCGGAATGTATCGACCCATACAGGCGCCCCAGCACTATCGTCCCCAAGGACCTGGGCCCTATGCGGGCGCCGCGTCCAGCGACAATGGCATCTTCTCGACCATCAGCAATGGCCTCAACAGCCTCTACTCGAATATCTTCGGTTAAGGATCTAAGGATTTAAGGATTTAAGGATTTAAGGATTTTTTGTTTTGTTTCTAAGCATGTTTAGGCTATAACCATCGTCGTACTATTTATTGGGGTTCACCTCGAATAAAGCGTTCAACCAGTGCAATCTAAGCAGACCTGTGTTTTTTCCTCAGTTCCCCCCAGTTTCCTTTCGGAGTTTCAGAGGCTCATTTCAGAGACAAAGTTCACACAGAGATACATGTAGTATTGGGGAAAATTAAGTCGGAATCGTAAACGTAACGTAACATGCTAAATATCTAACCTGAAGTCCATTTGCCAAGCATTTTTTGTTCTGTACAACAAAATATATACACATTTTTTGGAAGCAATCGCTAAACAAAATTCCATTCGGTAACCGTAACATCCTCTCCGCGTGCAAGTGGCCAAGAACCAGTTGAGAGAGAGAGGAAGCCCACAGAGGAGAAGACTTCATGAACGGACCCCAGGACGCAAGGATAGGCGCCTTTTAAGCACCGAAACGGATGAGAGAGTTCGAAGGAAAGTAATATTTTTTATAGACAGAATGCATTTCACAGACTTTGGCGGCTTTCCCTTCGAGTCGGACCACGGTGGTAACTTGGAGTTCCGGGTAAGCATCCCTTGGCTTAACCTTGAGAGTTTCCTGGTGGTTTCCTTGAGGTTCGGTTCTCGTTCTCCTTTGCTTCCCCTTAGTTCTCTGGCCCCAATTCCATACCGAATTCCGTGCAGCAATACAATGTCCTGCGTGGCGCCGAGCTGGCCGAGCTGAGGCGTCGCCGAGAGCGTCCTATTAGCGCTCCCATCTTCTGCAAGGTGCGTTGTCCCGGCAGCGATGTGGTCAGCATGGTCAAGTCCCGTGACCTAGATGTGGTCACCCAGCTTTCCCTCGATGCGGACACACAGACGGCCAATGAAGCCGATGAAGCTGATGAAGGTGATGAAGGTGATGAGGGGAGTGAGCATGACATGGCCCTCGCACAGCGTCTTTGCGGCGGCACAAACTCACCGCCCCCAGCGGAAAAAGGCCAGGAGAAAGCCAAGCCCAAGGCCAGAAAAGTGAAGAATCCAAGCAAGAACTCGAAGAATCAACCACGACATCTACGTCGTTATCCAGATCCCGACCCGAGCGGTGATTTTCTGGAAAAGCTAAAGAGCCTGCATCTCGAGGTTTGCGAGGAGTTGAGGGCCCTGGTGGAGGAGGAGCGCGGCCAGAAGCCAAGTCCCCCTGCCAGCCCCAAGGCCAAGCCCAAGAAGGCGCCCCGAGAGCGACGCCCAAAGCGGCAGGAGGGGGGCTCCCAGAAGAAGGCGCCCCACCAGGAGGTCGTCTCCTCCTCCAAGCACAGCTACCATCAGGTCAGCTACGAGGACTACTACCAGCCACAGCCCAACTGGGTGGACATCATGCCCTCGGCCATGGTGTCGCAGGGCATCAAGGTGAATGTGTGCAGCTGTCCCACGGCCACGCCCGAGTCCGCCTGCAAGTTCATGGAGCAGTACTGCAGCCTGGAGCCGGAGTCCCTGAAGCCCTTCTTTCAGGTGGACAGCGATCTGGATCACGAGTTTGCCGCTCGCAAGGCCTATCTCCGCTACGTGGAGTCCCGTCCCCGCATCGGCGACGGCGACGGCGACGACGAGGAATTCACCGATGACAACGGCGCCTTGGAGTGCCGCGATCAGGCCGGCTTGGACAACCTAATGGGGCAGCCCTGCTTCGTGGAGCTGGAAAGGCGGCCGCACCAGGTCAGCCTGCTCCGAAGCCTGTCGCCCATGCGGTACACCTCGCAGGGTTCCGAGCTGGCCCAGCGGCCGGCCCCGGCCCCGGCACCGTCACGAGTGCTGCAGCAGCAGGAGGAGAAGGTGCCGCCACTGGAGCTGAACGAAAGGAAGCGGCGCCCCCGAAAGCCCAAGGCAGGCGGCAGGCAAGTGTCGTCGAAGACCAATGCCAGCACCAACAACAACAAGGAAGTGGTGCGTTCCCTTTGGGATCCGGTAAGGGTAGACTCCCAGCCTGACCTGGAGTCCCCCAGTCCCTCGATCAAGGACCTACCGCCAACACCACCGCCGCCGCCGAAGCGCCACACGAAGCGCTCGAAGGGAAGCCCCCTGCAGGTGGTTTACAGCAAGTCCCTGGAGGATCTCAAGTGCGAGAAGCAGCGGATCTACAACAAGATCACGTTCACCCAGGAGCGGATCATCTGCTCCCTGGACAAGCTGCAGATGAGTCTGCTGCAGCTGCCGCCACTGCGTCCCTGCAGTCCCCAGGAGCGCCAGAAGCGCAAGCGCAACGCCTTCGATTTCTGCGTCCGCTTCGCCAGGAACTTCCTCTACCCGCTCAAGGGGATGATCGATGACGTGCGCCTAACCTCGGTGGCCAGCTTCAACAGCGCCATCTCCAACGAGGCCTGCCACCGGGTGATGTGCGTCTTTGGCCTGATGCTGCAGTCCATCCAGACCTATCAGCGCCAGCTGCGCTACTTCCTGCTCGAGAAGGTGGCCCAGAAGCTGAGCGCCCTCATCGAGATGATCTACACGATGATCAACTGCTGCCTGGACAAGGGCATACTAAGCCGCAACGATCCGGTAGTGGAGAGCCTGCTGGAGCGGTGCACCCGCTTCCTTAGCTTCATCGAGGAGATGCAGGAGGAGCGCCTGAAGTTGGCGCGCGAGACGCAACGTCGCAAGCACAACCAGCCGCTGGCTGGTCAGGGCCAGGGCCAGTCATCCCCCAGTCATTCGCGGGGTCGCAACAAGCCGCCCAGCCCCAGCCCCAGGCACAGCCACAGCCCACGACCCATGCCCGCGCACCTGGCTGCTCCTCCGGTCCAGTCGCGACCGCTGCGACACATCAAGCTGGAGAAGATGCGCACCCACCAGCGCTACGACCTCAAGATGTATCTGAACGCTCGGAAGGTCTATGAGCCGCGTGTGGTGGCCAAGGAGCAGCCGCGAGTGCTCGACAAGATGCCGCGACGTCGCCGGCGGAACCATGTGAACTCCATTCCCTTGCTGGCCGGCAATCAGATCGTTGATCAGCCGTCCGATGCGGAGATGCAGGCCATGGAGGAGGTCGAGACCCAGATGCAGATACAAGGCATTCAAGGTGACATTTCCAGCAGTTCCATGAGTCAGTCCACGATCCACGTTGAAGGTCCTGGCCAGTGGACGCCGTCGCCAGAGGCGTCGTCGCCACGTCGCCACGAGGCCATGCTGGATGCCATGCGTCGGGTGACCCGATCGCAGCTGCAGGAGGTGCTGGATCCCATGATGCGATCCCTGAGCGCCATGCTGAACGCCAAGATAGCGAAGATGGCAACTAAGTAAGGTCTGTCGAGGGTATCTCCCTTGGACAAGCCACCGATTAGGGCCCATCTGGCCCACATTCATGGCCAAAATTATTGAATCTGTACTTTCGCAGCCCATATTCCCTTGACAATTGATCAAAATCAAACCTAAATTCCTAAGTATCGATAATGTACAACGAGTAAATGGTAATTTTGAACGAGTCAAAGATGCAGAGAGAGTGTTTCTGGGGGGGATGTGGGAGGAGGGGGAAGTTCTAGAAGAAATTCTATTCAAGAAGGGGTCTGAGTTAGAGGTGGAATAACCTCGATATTAATCGATTTAATATCCATTCTTGCACTCAAAAACATAGAAAACTGTTCTGAGATCTAAGATCTTCCTCGAAATAAGCTTAGTCTAGATCAGTGCTGCCTGAAGCCTTGATTCGCAAGTCAGTCAATTTCTTAATGTACAGAATGTAAACTATACACCACGGCGGTCACATTGCATTTTTGTGGCTACATTTTGCCTTTTTTTTGGAGTTAAAAAGCTTTAATTTTAATAGTATTAAAAGCCACGTTACAATGAGAGAATTTTACATAGGATGAGAAAAAATAAGTAAATTTCACGAAAAAAAATACTACATTTTAAAACCTTTTTACCCAATAGTAGTAACAAATACTAAAAGGCAGTACAACAAATTTTTAAAAATGGTATACAAAGTTTCAAATTAAGTGTTTTTATCGATTCACACTCTATTAATTCTCTCTGTGTAGCTATTTTTTTGCACATATCTAGCCAGTTTCTTTTATTTCTCACATGTATATGTATTCCTTGACCAATACTAGTCTAGATAATGCATATAAAAGTTTAAAAAAATATAGGAAAATAATAAAGAAGCAAGTTTTCGATATATTTCTAAGCATAAATCGATTTAAATTCGATTAATATTAAAGTGTGTCTGGGGGGAAACCTAAATTCCTCACATGTCTATGTATTTACTGGCCATCACTAGTCTAGATAATGCATATAAATCCTATAAAAAAAGCAAACAAGAAAAGAAACAAGTTTTCGATATATTTCTAAGCATAAATCGATTTGAATTCGATTAATAGTAGAGTGTCTAGAAAGAATGTGAGGGGAAACTCCATATTTCTCACATGTCTATGTATTTACAGGCCAACACTAGTCTAGTTAATGATTTATATGTATTATCTAGACTAGTGTTGGCCTATAAAAAAAGCAAACAAGAAAAGCAAAAAAGTTTTCGATATATTTCTAGGCATAAATCGATTTAAATTCGATTAATATCGAAGTAGTTTCAGCTCTAATCAGGCAAATGTTCTGTTGAAACATTTGAAATGGTAAACTAAAGCTTCAATAATATATAACTTCAATAATATATTTTAAAGGCAGAAACCTCTACCAAGACTCCTGAAAATTCTTTCAATATCAGTTTCAACAGCTCTCTTAGTAATTTGCAAATATTTCCCATATATTTAACATTCAAAAATTCTTTTACATTGTTTTAATTAGTTTATTTTGTAAGAGATATCAACAATGGTTCAAGGGATTATGTTTGTATTTATATAATTCAGTTATCAGATATACTTTGTGTCGAACGAAGTCAAGAATGGAGAATTGAGAATGGAGAATCCAGAAATAGAGAAAATATCAAGAGCGATGGGGCTGGGGGGCAGGAGTGAGAGAGAAAGTGAGATAGCAATCGCTAGTGCATATCAACTAAGGAGAATTACAATTAATTTAAGCATTAACAACAACATCCCAGCCCCCCCTGACAGCCCCATCATCTGCATCATCATCATCTTTAGGCCGAATGCATTTTCCATGTTCCTGTCCATCCAAAATTTTCATTCTCTTTTGTTTTTTTTTTAATTCAAAATTTTCTTTCATGCATTTTCGAGTGGATTTTGTGTGGGACTTTCCGAGGTTCTGCTCTTGCCTTGCATGGCGTCCTCGCCGGGGGTTTGTTCAACAACAAGTTATGATTACTACAAATACCATAATAATAGATAAAATATACATTTAGATATCGATGTGATCCGTGTGTGTGCCTCCTGGGTTCTCCCACTCCTAGCCGGAGCAGGCCGTGCACAGCGGCATGTTCTCCTCCACGGCAAAGGTGCTGGCCGTGATGGGAGTGGCGCATTTCTGTGAATATTTTTGTATATTATATTTAGAATTTCAAATAAGGAGAATAAGAGAAATCTCAAAATCAGCGACAAACTCACCTTGCACTTGAAGCACTCGCGATGCCACTTGGCATTGAGGGCCACAATGGCATTCTCCGTGATCGGTTGGGTGCATCCGGCACAGCGGGCGGCATACAGCTGCTCGAAGTCCACGCGGCAGTAGGGATGTCCGTCCCGTTCGTAGAAGGAGGTGCCCACCAGTGGCTTCTTGCAGGGACCGTTGCACACGAAGCATTCCTCGTGCCAGGACTGCTCCATGGCCTTGATGGTGCGCTAAAAGCGAGGGAGAATATATACATATACAATTTAATAACAATTAATTTTTTAGGAATATTCATAACTATTCTCTGGCATATTTTGTAATCATAATCAAAGCCAATCAATCGAGCACACACACCCACCCACCCATGATGACACTGACCTTGCCGCAAACTTAAATAGCAAATGAGTCTTCGGGCAGCATGCTCTTTAAATAATAACAAAGAAAGAATATCTAAGCTTATGCTTTTGGATTTTTAATTATTAAAAAATAAATGCCTAATTCAGGTAACTAATATATATTAATAACCCACCATATTAAACCCACCAAAATCCTAATTTAATAAACTCAAAAAGCGATTACAAAGCATTAATCTTGTATGCCATTAAATGCTCAAGAGCTATTCAAAATGTAATTCCCAAAATATTATGGAGAATTTCGCATTTTTATTACATTTTGAATGCACTTTTATGGGAGCATTTGCAAGTGAATTGCCTGCCCAAGCAGGGATGCCCACACCGAGTACTCTTTTACTTTTACAGCTTACGATTCTCGCAGTGCAATCGCTGGTCTAAAAATAAGATTAGCAATCACTTCCTTAATTAAATCACGCTAAGCATATATACATATGTATATACGCACCGATATCTGAGCGGACTTATGGCGCAGCGCAGCCGCCTCTAGGTAAATGTTGACAGTATTTATTACCTAACAGCGATGCTCGTAAAGCGCCCGAGTTTATGGCAAACAGACGATGGGAAATTTTGCAACTACTGAATGGGGGGGGAGAGTATTCTGTATTCTATTGCCAATTTTAAAAGATAATTTCTCATTAAAGGTAATGGGAATTGAATGAAACATAATTCAAGAGATTTATATCAAGGAAATATCATAATACATTCATAAACAGGGGTGCCACAGAATTTGTTGCAAGGAAGAAATCATTTAAAAAGCGCTTCATAACTATGCATTACAATTTGTTAGTTCTTCATTTCAATGCAAATTAGTTTGGTTTGTAAGAAATAACATTTTAGGACAAGCTGGAGGTATGAAATCATATAGAAATCTGCCGAAAAGTATGCAATAAAATTGGTTAGCGATTAATTATATTTATACCCTTGCAGAGGGTATTATAAATTTGCCGTGATGTTTGCAACGCAGTGAAGGAGTCATCTC
>JAEIIU010023158.1:0-20801 GCA_018874675.1 Drosophila baimaii | reverse complement strand
AACAAATTATCTGCAAGGGTATATAAACTTCGGCTCCGCCCGAAGTTAGCTTTTCTTACTTGTTTTGATTAAAATATCATTTTTCAACGGGTTCTTATTATTACCAAGTTAAAAAATGATTGCAGGGCACTGTTCCTAGTTAAGATCGTATCCCTTTTGCCATCACCTCATCGAGGGGCCCATTATCACGCAGCTGTCCACGCACCTTGAAGGCCCAGTCCAGTGCTGGTCACGCCCCTTTGTTTGCCCATTGTCCGCTCTGTCACTTTGCATACACAGAAAGAGGAGTTGTTAACGTTTCCCCATTGGAGTATTGGGGGAGCGGGAAAGACCTCCTTACCGCTGATCGACGGATGATCCACGACTGCTCTCTCCCATTTAGCGATATCGCGGAGTAACTTGCTGACTTCTGTCCGGCAGCTGCTGCCGTTGAATGCGCCGAGTGAGCTTCGTATCGGCAAATCTCTAAATTGCCACAAATTAACAGATAATTCGCGATGGCCAAACCGAACCCGAACCTGGAAAACAGAAAAAGCCAAACGACAGGCGATGGCGACTGCTAAACAGATTCCGTTTGACTTCAGCGCGCAAAGGCGACGCTAATAGATACTTTGCGTGCTCACACTCACATTCGCACTCGAATTCGCATTCGCAGCGTTGTATTTCTGTGTTTCTGAAGTTTTTTTTGCAAACACCAGCGGCCAAAGGCAGCAACTGAAACCAAGACTAAGACCAGAGACTATGCACTGTGAAATAAATGCAAGAATATATGTATTTTGGAGCAAAAAACTAGGGGATATTATAATTTAAATTTTATAAAACAAAGTTTGAAAAAGAGCTTTGCTATTTAAGTTTTGATTTCTTAGAGGATTTAAGTATTTTTTACTGGCACCCAAAAGTATGCAAACATTATTGCGCTCAAACCATTGATTATTAAAACTCGTAATATTTTATTTATTTATTGAGCTGTTTATAATTATGACATATAATTTGTATATTACAAATAATTTATGTACTTTATCCCACACCTTTTGTGGGTAAGAACAAAAGTCACTTATAATTAGCTTCCCCTTCGAATAATTGATTTCTCCCTCAATATCTTGAATCTGAAGATCACAATGCCCAGTGTAAACACCAGACTTTTCTCTACGTGTGTCACTCGCTACCAAAGCTTGTGGTTGCACAATACCCAAATCCAATTTTCGAATTCCCACATGCGTTCATTATCGGACTCGGATTCGGATTCGGCTCAGGCTGGAGATCGGGCCACTAGACCGGGACTCGGACTGGGGCCCAGGCACTCTTAGACGGAGATGGGGACCCAACTGCGGGTGCGCGCGTGCGCATAACTCATTTCGCACTTTGTCCGTTTCATAAGACCAATTAAAGCGCCGCGATCCGGAGAAGCTCAATGGAGGCTCTGAGCTGAGCTGAGGTGAGTCGCGTTGCGTCGCCATGGGGCGCCTCTTACCTGCGACAATTTTCCATGCCGAGCATCGGCCGGCCGCCGTCGGATTAAGTGGAAAATTTGACAAATGCCCCGATGCGACGAGGATGAGGAGGAGGCTGTGATAATCACCTGATCCACCAGCTCCCCTCTCCTCCTCGCCGCTTACAAATTTGCGCATTTGTCCGGAGCAGCGTGAACACACTTCGCACACAATCAGCCGGCCAGGGAGCTGGGGAATCTCCTCCGCCACATCGTCCTCTCCTCCCTTTCCGCGGCATCCAACCAGCATTTTTATGCGCATTTTCGTTTTCGTTTTCGTGCCCGATCCGCCAGCCACGAAATTATGTCAATAACTAAGGTCATATGCATAAATTCTGAACCAGCAGCAGCGAAGTTGGAGTCGGTGGAGGCTGGACAACGGGCTTCGGAGACCCAGAGACCCATAGAGAGTCGAGCAAACGAGCACAGAATCTGTAACTGCATACTAAATACTAAAGGCAGGGTCTAGACCCTGCATTGGGGTAGTTGCGTTTATGGATTCAATGTAGTGAGGATCTTATGGAAAAGGAAAACCCCTATTAGTGGGAGTTTTTATGGATTCTTATAGATCTGTTACTACCTTTATATTGTACCAGCCATTTTTACATTAATTTACTTACAGATTAACTACAAATTCCAGAGATTTCCAGACCATATCTAAAGCTAGGGTATTCCGCCTTCACATTTGTGGCTTGTCATTATTTAGTCTGACAATTTAAGCTCGACTCCGTTTTGTTGCGAGTGCACGTGTCTCTCGCGCACAATGGAGACCATTAAACCGAGGGGATTCGGTTGTAGACCTAGAGAACGCCTTCACCTTGCCACTTGGACGGCGTCTACTCCTCTGCATGCTAATAAAATGATATTTTATTGCTTTTTGGCGGCTCATCACAGCCAGCCAGGATCACAAAGAAGGAGGCGTCCAAAGAGAGAGGAGCATGGGCTATGGAAAGAAGGCATCTTCCATGGCTAATTGCCTTGGGAGTCGTGCGTGGCTCAGAGACGACGCCAGTTACGCATTCCCCCTATAGATTAAATGCCTCATTTGCAATTGTGACTGACAGGGAGCAGCGCGAAGTGGCCATTGGAAAGGAGGAGCTAAGTAGGTTTCCAGGGAAGAGGGAGGAGAACGAAGTCGGCCAGAAGTGGGAGTACCACCTCGTTGCGGGGGAAATTGCCGAGTGCGGATCAGGACTTGCACAGGTCCCTGACCCAGTAATTGGATGTGAAGAACATGCCGAACCAGCAGCAACAGCAATCCGAGGCTGTGGTATTCCTAGTCGAGGAAAAGAGAGAGATAGAGAGAGAGAGCGAGCAGGCAGGGGCGGAGCAGAGACAAGCTGGGGCAGAAACTAGCCCAAAACACGATTAACCCACATCTTGGACGCGATCATAAATTATTATGCAGTTGGGGAGCAGGCAGCGAGAGCAGCAGGCAGCAGGCAGAAGTCTCTCTGGGACTAAAGATGGTAGCGTGACTCGGTAAATTGAGGCTGGAAAATAGCGAGAGAAGTGTGTGATTTGAGATACAATATAAATGATACATAATATTTATATTATATTTTATGTATTTAATTTTGCAACTAACATAAATACTCATTTTCATTCGAGACATAGCTAGTGTCTCGTACCACAGGTGGGGAAAACCAGAGTCGATTATTTTTAACAAGGACCAACATAACACTTCTTTAATAACACAGTTGATAACTCTCTTAGAAACATTGGGAGTTCTTAGAGGATTAACCTATTAATAAATACCATTTTGTTAGATACAAAGCGTACTTAAATATTCACAGTCAATTCAGCTAACAAAATCCTTCGCGAACATCTTTCACCGAATTCCCTGCATTCCTTTCCTGGTTAAATCAGTCGTGAGCGGAACATGGTCACGCATTCACCTCTTGTGAAAAGCGCAGATCTTGGAAGCGAAGAGGAGAGCCAGCGGCGGCGGCAGCAGCAGGACGAGGACTCCGCGGAGCAGGCACATTTTTGGCTGATTCTTCTGCTGCAGAGCCGCGGCGGCACACGAACATGACTTTCTAGCGGATTTCTTTGCATGAGCTTTGTTGTGGCGACCATCCGGGAATCGCAGGGAGGGGGCACGGGAGCCGAAGCTAACCATGCAACTATTTATGCGCTGGGGCCTCCTCCCTCCCTCTGTGCTTCTTCTCTACATTTAATTATTTTGTTTAAAAAAGTTTTGACACCGCGACGCGCATGCAGATTTACAGTCCGACTCTGGGATTGGGATTTGTTTTTTGTTTTCTGTTTTTTTTTTGGGAGCGGGAGTGGAAGTCATAGGAAGACTGACAGCCTCGGCCAGCGGCTCTGGCATGTGTGTGTGGTAAATAGAGGGGGGACAGGGACTAGGGGACAGCGCCGTGACAACAAAATAGTAAAAATAAAAAGACACAAACATTTTGCCACTCAATTTTGCCCGTTTGCCGGACGAGCACGAGCTCTGCCAGATTGGATGGGATTGGACTTGCTGGCTGGCTGGCTGGCTGGCTGCTCCTCCGCTGGATCGCTCGGTGGTTGTTAGTGCAGAGTGTATCTAGATTAAGGCGCGACAATAAGTATTAAGCATTAAGTTGTCTTTGCCACGGCGAGCCGTGTGAAGTGCCGTCTCTGTCCCCATCTCCGTGTCCGACTCCGACTCCGACTCCAACTGCAGTCTCCGGGTCAACTCTCGTGTACACACTCGAACTACACTCGTACCAATGTGACAGTACAAATCGCTGTCGGAGATTTGGGTGGGTGTCAAAAACTACTGAGGATGTGAAGGAGGAGGGAAATGTGCGGAGGGAAAAGAGTAGGGTATTTATTTATTTAAATGAATATATATTTTTGTACCATACCAATTAATACATATAAGTAACTAAGTATACGAAGTGTTGTCTATTTTTTAATTTTTGCATGTTCTGTTGCGCCGCATTTTCTCAGCTTTTCTGCATAGCGTGCACCTATTTCATAGTTTATAAAATACTTTAGCTTATGATATGGTATTGGAAGTTTTATTTTAAAAATGCACATATGTATATGTAACTAATTATAACTTATTATCAGTAAAATATATTCATCTCTGTTTACGTATTTTTAGCATGGTCTATTGCGCCCTATTTTCTCAGCTTTTCTGCATTATGTTTTCCTATCTTCTATTTAAACAAATACTTCAAATAGATTACCACAGGACGTGGTAGTAGCAGTTTCAAAATGTACATAAGTACATAGTTGTAATTAATTATAACTGATGTTATCATTAAAATATATGTATCTCTTTTTATGTATTTTTAAATGACTTATGATCATAATTTTTAATAACTAGCTTGGGTTTTCTTAATAGTCTTCGATACCTAATGAGCACTAACTTGGAATTGTAATATATAATTATAGTTTTTTGTATAGCTATTAATATAAGTAATAAACTAAGTCTATGTAGTTTTAGTCTTTTTTCACCTTAGCATGTTCTGTCGCGTTTTATGTTCTCTGCTTTTCTGCATAGTGTGCCTTTATCTCTGGAAGTACATAAAATACTTCAAATATAGTAAATGTACGTATTTTTGTCCTTTTCATTTTAGCTTGTTCTGGCGTGTCCTATTTTTTATCTTCTAGGTTGAAAAATACTTCAGCTAGCCTTAGATAATGAGGTATTAGAAATTTACTTTAAAAATGTACATACATATGTATTTGTAGGTAATTATAATTATAATTATAATGAATTCATCTATTTAGATGTATGGTTAAATAACTTATGATAATATTTGCCAATAACAAGCTTATGTTTTACTACTAGGCTTCGACACCTAATGAGCACTAATTTGAAATTTTAATATATATTTATTATTCATTTTTAAAGAGCTTATTACATCTATTCTTAATGTTTCTTTTGTATGGGAATTAATTGAAAATATATTCGTATTGCATGTAATTAGTATGCATTAAAGTTAAGATTATTTACAGATTTGGCTTAATTTTTAGTAAACTACAGTAGGTAGTATATAGTGGTAATGCAAGTATTGGTAAAACTATAATTATTAGTAGTGCCAGCTTCTTTTGACCCCTTACTTTAGATTGCTTTAATTAGATCAACCTTTTGCCGTGGGAGTTGGGTCAAATTCCGCCCGTTCACCACCCTCCTGCCACACACAACCCGAGCTCTTCTTAATCATTTTTCCCCCTGCTTTAGTCTCTGACATTTTCCTTTTAATTTATGCCACCAACCAAAGCAACTTCCACTGCCGAAGAGATTACACAGATTGCGGGTTATGCAAATTATTTTGCCACCGTTGCCTGCCATTGCTGTAGTATTTTTTTATTTTAGTTGTTTTATTTTTTAGTTGTTTAGCTTCGGCTGCCGCTGCCCACTGACAGCCAATTTGGCAAGTCAACCCGCGGGGGACAGAGCGCGGCTAACGCGGCGTATGAGCGATGCCATTTAGGCGAAGGCAAAAGCCTCGACGGTGTTAAATAATTTTAATTATTGAGCATTGTTAAGGGGGCAGCAGCCGGCGCACTAAGTAAATGCGGGTCGCCGATAAACAAACACAAATTGAAACCGAAATCGAACGAATCGGACGCCGCCGCCGCACGCATTCCTGGGCCATTCGAATGGATTGGCCATCGATCGGCAGTGGCGGCAGTGGACCGTACAGGAATTTTAATTGCTGGCCACCACCGAAATCGAGCTCAGTTGGAGCACCTGCTGCCGCCTTTTTCGCCATGCCTTTCGTCTCTCTCTTTCTCTCTCTAGAGGGGCTGGGAACGATGCCAGTTGCTCATACGCCACGGTGGCCAGTTGGACAGCTCACCGAGCTCACTGAGCTCCTCAGCAAGCAGCTGGTTCAAGCTTCAAGCTTCCAGCTCCAGTCAAATCGAGTCAAAAAGTTAATTACAGTCAATGCGGCAAACGATTTTCATGCACTCTTGACACCGCCTGGGACGTGACAATATGAGAGGGTTGCCAGTCAGCCAGAGCGGGCTTGGGAGCAAAGGCTAAATTGGGACGAGGCTGGAGCCACCAGCGACTCTGTAATGCACTTGAAGATACATATGTGTTTTGGGAAAGGTATAGAACATCTCAAAGACTTAAGACAAACAATTCAAAGATTCCTTAAACTCCATTTCCTTTATTATGTTGTTTTCCTTTTTATAACCTTCTTATTATCCATACCCGTTGGTGGTTCTTCTTTCTCCAAGTGCATCTCAATCGATAGATCGATTCCATGAGCTCAATCTCTGCACTCGCCGATGCCCCAGATCCCTGATCCCGGAATGTTCCTCTGCCCTGGTAGCCTGGTACTTACGCAAAATGGCCAGATTGAACCGCCGTCTGGCTATTGCTCATTAAAAACTTTCTTTGGCTGCGGCTGCTCCACAATTACCCCGAACGACTTCATCCCGAACGACTTCATCTAGAGGAGCCGATACTAATGACAGCCTCTGCTGGCCAAAAACCAAATAGGCAATGTCAGTGGGTTAATCTTAGACCACAAAAAAAGGAAAAACACAGAAATCAATGGGAGAATCCCCTGAAGATGCGGCAGCTGCCGATTAATCATAGATCGAGCGAAAGTAACCGCATGTGACCCTGCAAACAGTTGGATTATCGCCAAGCCCACCAGGTGGTCGCCTTCCCCCCTTTATGGGCACTTTCTCATACGCGGGCAGAGCAGAGGGGAAGAGCTGGAGGAGCAGCGACTTCCCCGAGAGAGTCGAACATGCAAATGCCTCATCAATCAGCAGGGAATCGGTGACGGGGCCTGACACCCGGCTCGGCTACTGTGCTACCACTACCGCTTGCACATGGCAATCAACGCGTCAAGCGGCCAGGAAACGGACTCGGATTCCGATTCCTCCGTCTCCATGACATGGTCACAGAGAGAGAAAAAAAGGGAAAGAAATGGAGAGAAAGTAATGATCTTCTGTGTGTAAAATAATTGAGATTGAAGAAGAGAAGCCCCTTCTATGAATTGTATTATATTTTCGCTAAGACTCTCTTCTTATTCTATTACTTTTTTTTTGCTCTGTGCACCCCAACATTTCCATGCCATCTCCATTTCCATTTCCATCTCCGTCTCAAACTCCATTTCCATTTGCTATTTGGCTTGCAGCAAAATGTGTGAATTTCTTTGGCTTTCCAGTAGGCAGCAAACAATTTTTGACAGCTGCCTTCGAAATGGGAACAGCTCTGCCTGCCTCCATCCTCCATATTCCATCCTCCAGAACGGGCCAGCAGCAAGCCGACCAGCATCCAGCAACTGCAGTTCTGGGAAATCTGCAAGCACTGTGCTAGTTTATGGGTCAGTCCCAAGGAGCAGAGACTCCACCCAGCTCTTCCCGTCCAGGCTTATTAGCTGCACGCTAATTTATTCCGGCAAACAGAAGGCCCGGGCTTCTGGTGTCGAAGATCTCCGAGCCTCGATCGCAGACGGTCCGGCGCCAGACAACAAATGCAAGTTGTGTGAAAACTCGCAATTGCCCGCGGACCTCTCTGGACAAATGAACGGCTCCGATAAGTGCTCGGAGGAAAATCAATATTAATAGAATGAAGAAGGGTTTCCGCTTTAAATGGCATTCATAAAATGGTTTTATGGCAAATGGGAAACTGTAGAAAGGGGTTCTTACGTATTACAGCTACGTAAATACGCCTATGAAATGCAGAAAAAAAACTTGTGGATTAGGCCTAATGGGGAAACCACGTTAAAAAAAAACGCGCCGTGAACTTTACCTCCAAATAAGGTGGCGTGGAAAAGAGTTCAGAGTTCAAAAGAGTTGTGAAAATGTCCACAAGCATTTTCCGATCGTTTTTATGGGCACTATATGTATATATATATATATATTATAGTCGCTTATTCTGACTTATTAGTGCCATTGATGTAGAAAAAAGTATTTTAAGAGCTTTATTCAGACAGCTCTGAAATTGAGAAACTAGTTTGCATAGAAACGAACAAACTAACAAACAAATAAACGGACAGAACGGACAGAGCAACTGACAAACAAACTGACAAGCAAACGGACAAGAAAACGGACTAGCAAACGGACAGATACACGGAAGGATCAACTGACAGATAAACGGACACACAAACGGACAGGCAAAAAACCCTTCTCCACTTCCCTTCTAAAATATAGAGCAAGGAGAAAGTGGAACCGATCTCTGGCGTCGTTTTCCCATCGCCTGAATTTTCCTCGCCCGCACTTTCCTAGCAACAGTTTCTGTGCTTCCCCATTCGGTTCAGTCGGTTCATTATGCTGGTCTACTGGACCAAGAGTTTCCTAGCCGCTTGTGCTGCCTTCACACTTTCGGTTTTTAATTGCAGTCGCCAAAAAAAAAATGGGAAAAATTTGGAACGGCGGCCGCCAGAGCGAATCCCCCAGCTGCAGTAAGCCGACGACGATACGATGATCATTTGCATAAAACAAACAGCAATTTCTCTCACACATATGTGTGGCAGCGTCGTATTTTCTGTGTTTGCGGATTGCATTCGAGGCCCGCAGCTAACAAAAAGCGATTCGTTACATGGGAGTGAATGTTCGGTCCGAGTCAGAGGCAGGGGAATGGGTCTGGAGCCTGGCCTGGAGCCTCCAACGAAAAGCGTCACATCAAACATGCATCAATAAATAAATAATTCCAATTTGCAAATTTTTCATCGAGGGAACGAACCTCTGGACCGAGCGTGGGCCCCGGTCTCCCAGAGATCCCAGTCAGGTGGCTTTGCAGCTTGAAAAAGGAAATTGTTCATCTGGCACAACATATTGGGCATCGCCACGGCCGCAACAACTCCATTCCTTCAGCGGAAAACCGAAAAAACTAAGAAACTAAGACTCGGAAAACTCGGAAAACTCTGAAAACCGAAAAACAGACGAAAGGCAAATAAAAGGCTATCGCTATCGCTCTTGGCCAATCTGCATGTGCAGCCACAGAGCTTACCAAACAGCCCACAAAGCATCCAGTAAGTCGGCTTTTGCTTTTTGCTTTTGGCCTGCGTGTGTGAGGTGTGTGTGTGCGAGCTGCGGCTGCTGCGGCTGCTGCTGCTGCGGACAATGACAACAATGAGCAAATCATGGGCACTTGGCACGGCGACGGCCCCCCTCTTCTGTCGGCAGCTTTTTCTACACGTCGACAAATAATAAAAAGCCTAACTTGGGTTGAAATTATTATCGATTTTTCAATCTAATTTACACTTGCAAAGTTCACAGCTGACAAGCCAGCAAATGGGTCTTTGTATCTGTGAAAAACTGCCTTCGATACTATCTTATTTAGCATATCAGCAAGGTCTTGATAGGTTTACCAAAGTTTTTTATTTCAAATTGTTTCAGTCTCAAGAAAAACAATCCTTAAAAATGCAGACTTATTTGCTGTCAAATTCCTTAGCTCATTTTCCGCCAGTGCAGACCCTCACACCAACACTTATTGCCAAAAGGCCAACGAGTGATTGGAGCACAGCACTAAATGGCATTTTTAGCTTTTGACATTTCACGCGTGCAGCATCGTCATACACGGCGTATGTGTGATGTGATACTTTTCGTACTCTCTCCCGTTTTGGTCTTGCCCGATTCGATCCGATCCAATCCGCGAGCCGCGACCCCAAAAGCGGGGCGGCGGCACTTTAATGTGACGCCGGGATCCCGACACCGACTTGCGACCGACCGGGCTTAATGCCATAGATTTGAGTGGCCGGCTAATTCACGACAATTTGCACTGATCGCCGATTATAGATCGTGGGGCATCACCACCCAGTATCCAGTGTTCAGTATTCCAGTATTCAGCATCCCAGCATCCCAGTATCCAGCATGCACTTCCTTCTGGCATATCGGCCTACGCTCGCTTCTCACTGCTCCTTAACCGCAAATGCATTTTTAATTACATTGGCAAACATTTGCGTGTTCCTTTGGGTGGCTTTATAGAAGAACAATGAGATTGCACAGGGAGAAAAGCATCAAGATTCTTTGGAAAATAAATATTATTAGTAGAATTATTAGTACTAATTTGATGTTCAGTTTTAGGATTTATTTAAAACGTGGCATTGTGCCTAAGATCTGAAAGATCTTGTCAGAGAACAGCAGTAGTTCTGGTGTAGAGCCATTATTTGTCGTAAGCATTTTTTATGATTAATAAAAAACCTTTTTAGATACTTTAAGTCGCAGATTAAATTTCTTTAGAAACAGATAATTTTAAATTTAAAAACTTAAAGCTTTGTATAAATATTAAACCATTCTTTTTAGACTGTAAAAGTATGCCTCGTGTATTAATATTATGTGGTAAATAAAGATTAAGAAACAATCTCAGAATCTGCTACTTTGATAGATAAATGAAAAGAAACATAAATAAATACTTAGTTAATTAAAATAACCGTAGTCTTGACACATAAACAATAAAATATGTTCAGTATTCCCATTACATTCTCATTAACTTTAATTTATTTTTTCACTGTGCGCGTATGGGAAATGGGAAATGGGAATGGGATGGCGTTGAGAATGGCCTGGGTTGGCCTGGGGACGAACCGGGGTTGGACTGCATGGCAGCTTTGGTTGGGTGATGGAGGCAGTGCATCATCCACTTGGCCATTTGCCTGATTGCGGTATTTTGCCTCGGTCAGCTGAATGGAAAAACATATCTCGCTCTCTCTCTGTCGTCGGCCAGCAAAATAGCATATGGTAAATGGCAAATGTCCGCATCGAATGCGACTGGAAGCGCGGCCAGCAGTATCGATTTCAGGCTACCGCTCCCAGTTCCTCTCGGGGTCCCTGCCTCCACCTGCTGCCGCTGCTGCTGCTGCTGCATCCCAGCTCCATCTTCATCTGCTGCCGCTGGCTGCTCCTTTGGATGGCGCGTAAATTTTCATGTCGCTTTGCGATTTGCAAGCATTTAACAAAGTCAAAACAATTTTAATGCACAGACCGGGGCAGTTAATTAAAATTGCAACGATCTGTTGTTGTTGGTCAAGTTGCTTAGGTATGGATGGGTTTCGTGTCCAGCCCGATACCCTGCAGGATGCACAATTGCCTAGAGGCCGGGCTGGGATTACTTTTTGTTCTAGAAACTTTTATTTGAGATCATTAACAGATGGCTCTGACCGATGAGATATCAATCTTAGGGAGCGTAGGGATATCAACCTTGTAGGGCATTAAGAAGGTCTGCCATTTATGGCTTGGTCTATGCAAAGCCAAGTTTTGTAAATTGTTACTACACAGGGATAAAAAAAAACATACCTTGGTAAACTTGTTTATATTACGAGATTTTGTTATATGTATTTTTTTTATGAAGATTATTGTGATTGTGATGGATTGCTATCACTAAAACATTTAAGTGGCAACTCTGTTAACAATTTCTCAGAAAGTTATTGCATAAGGCGTTGGTTAAGTTTGTGTTTTGAAGCCATTTGAGCTAAATTAATGAGGTTTTAGGCCTAATCACCCTAAAATCACCTTTTAAATTTAAAATGTCTTATCTCAAACTGTTTTCGAAATAACAGAGCTGCCACAAATCACTCAAACGTGTAGGGTGGCAACTCTGGAACAATTTTTAGAACGACTTTGTTCAAGTCTAATGTTAATATTATGCAATAAGCTAAGACTTTAGCAAATTTAATTATTATCAAAGAGATATTAAGTACACTTAAGCAATTTTAGTTATTATCAAAGAGATATTAAGTATACATAATATTCAAATCACCCTTTAAATCTAAAATATCCCAAAAAAATCTCTCAGTGCAGAGATTGCCTAGACTGCGGACACTTGTCAAGTTGTTCCGAGGGTTTCGGTACAGAGACTTGGGACTGAGACTGAGACTGAGACCTCGAGCACTGCACTGCGCTTCCCATGTTTGTTGCCTTTGGCAAAATCGAATTAATTTTAATGCCTGTTGGTCGCTTTGCTGCACATTAATTACCGAGCTTGGAGCTTCGAGGTCCTCACTCCTCCGTGCTCCTCTCTCCCTTTCCTCTGGTGCATTTTGGCATTTCGATGCCAAAACCTGACTGGTTTATAATTCAATAAAATTTGATTAGGCATTAATTTGCAGTGTCTTCTAATTAATGAGCGCAATATATGCAATGCAATGCCTCTTACCCGCCTTGGGGTTAAGACAGCTCTCTCTGCTCCCCTCCTCTGCCATATTTGGCTTTGGCTCTAAGCGCGTCTAATGCCAACTTTTAAGTATGAAAAGCACGGTATTAAATGGCTTTTTTGCGCCAAAGCGCTTCCTTCTGCCGTGAGAAAGGGGGCGGGCGTGGTGCGGGCCAGAGTGGGCGTGCCACTGGAGGCGACCTACTGCAGTTTCTCTCTCTGCCTCTATCTCTCTCTCTCTCCCACTTCCTCGTCTCTTGTCTATTCTGTTCTGTGGCATAATAGGCCAATTATTACTGCAATTTGCATTAGACCAACACAACACAGCACAGAGATATATAAAGATATACGCCGAGATGTGTAATCCCAGAGAGAAAAGAGCTGAGGAAGCTGGGGGAAATTCTTTTGAGGAGCGCGTTGTTATTATGAAACCGTTTAGAGAACGTGTTTGTGAACAGCACAGTAATTTGGTTAGATTACCAGGCTGGCGACGACGACCACGACGATGATGATGATGAAGATGATGATTATGATGATGCTGCGGACGGCGTGGATGATGCAACTGCCGGGGGAAGCTGTGTGAGGAACCCAAGAGCAACTGCAGCAGCAGCAACGCGACGAATGTGGGCCAATCTATCACCGCTCAAAGTCACACCACAAAATATTGACTGCACGAGAGCTGAGCCGCACACTGTGAGAAAATATGAAGACTTGTTATACAGATCTCAAGGAAAACTATAGTTGGAACGCCAAATTTGATGATATATATTAATTAAGTTACTTTAAATATAACATATATCTTATTTATGTAATTTGGTGTCCTGTCCGTTTGTCCGTTAGTCCTTTAAAAAAAACCTACATCTCATAGACTATAGGAGCTAGAGCTTTAAAGCCTAACATTTGTATAAAAAGTAAACTACCTGAAAATACCCAAGAATTCTAATGATAATTGACATCTTTCTTCTGTTATGCTGACTATTTTCTTCTTACTTACCAAACCTGTACCACACCTCAATGCTTTCTCTCTGTGTATTTACCAGAGATTGAGTGGAACTGGCACTGGGACTGGCACAATCCCGTTTCGCTTCGAGCGGCAGCGTGTGAATAGAAACGTTAGCGGAGGCACGTTCTGGACGCTGCCTGATAAAAGTTGATTGCAAATTTATAGACGAGCAGATTGGCCATAAACCCATGTCCGAGCAGCGGGGCCTAGAGGAGTCGTGCTGCCCATTGCTGCTCGGGTCTCGGATCGCAACAGAGTCCGAATCTGTGCGTCCACATCCGCACTACTGTGGTGCCCACGAGCAGCAGCTGTGCCCAGTCCCAGTCCCCGGTCCTTGGTCCCCCCAGTTCGCATCGATCAGAGTCAATCTCGGAGTCCAAGTCAATCGTCATGGCGATAAGCGCGCTGTCGATGTCAACACGAGAACAACTTCCGCCAGTGCTCAATCATTCCACGAGATCCGAGAATAGAGAATGGAGAATCGAGCACTGAGAATCAAGAGTCAAACATGGAGAATCGCTGGCCAGGAAAGTGAAACCGCCCCGGCGGAGATTTGCTTTGACTCGCCTCTTAATTGAATTAATTAGCTTGCGCTTATGCAAATGCCAGTGGCCCAAGTACAACTATATAATGCATATTCTGCATAGATTCTAGATCTGTACAGCATGCCATATGCGCCAAGTTTCAATATATATCGTCGTGAGCCAGTTCTGGCACACACGAGGTTGCCACGACGACTGCTGCCCCCCGACTCCCAGCCATTATTCTTCAAAATGCGCCGCAAGCCGCCGCCGTTTGTTTCTTCACACAATTGCACACAGTCCACGAGTCTACAAAGTCCACAATGAGCCGCAGTAGGTCCCCATAAATACCATGCCCATGCCCTATATCGGGTCCAATGGGTCGATCACGAACTTTGTCACACGCAAGCCGAGTCATGGGCAGGGGATTTCGTGAAAAGCGGGATCGTAGAGCGGGGAAGCGAACTCACCATTTATGGTTGATAGTCGGGTATGAAGCATTGTTTCTCATTTTCCCCCCAGTGTGGTAAGAGACATGGGGTGCCACAATGATTCTACACGGAATCAAGGTCATCTTTCCATCTATGGAGATGTAGATTTAGATTAAAATCGAACCATTTATTTCACAAAAGATAAGCACAAGACATAAATCAGTGAGTTGGCATAAGATTTGTCATCTTACTGATGAAGAATGGGGTGGCTCTTTACCGAAAAAGCTGTAAACCGAATGCTGTGGCTTATCTTTGACAAGGTATTGGTGTGTTTTAGACAAAGAAATTAGTTTTGATATTTAATTTGTAAAAGCTCTAATTAAAATAATATAAAAAGCTAATTTTCACATCTTAAACCCTTTATATATGTACATTAAAGAGTATCTCAACTTCAATCTCTCCCTTGGGCTCTCTTTGGATATTGTTGCACTTTGTTTGCACTCGTATTTCATTTTAGCGGCCACTCAAGACGGGGGAAACCGTGTGAAGGGGGCAGCTAGAGGAACAGTGGCAGTGGCAGGGGCGCAAGCGGAAGGGGGACCCAACGCCAACACACTCCAAAGCCGCTGCCAAGTAGACCTTCAGACGCCAAACACTCCAACGCCGTCGCAGCCAACGCAGGCAGGCAGGCAGGCCAAGACAAGAGCGCATATTCATTCGGCATTCGGCATCTCGTCGGCATTATTCAGCCAGTCAGAGTCAGAGTCAGTGGGACAGCTGGACAGGTGGCGGGGTGGCGAGGTGGCGATGTGGCAAGGAGGGGTGCAGTGTTGCAGGGGCGTCGGCAAAGGGGGGCTTCACACAGACTTGGCAGTCGGACTGCCAAGAGACAGCTCGAGTTTTTGCAATTGCGCACTTCTGAAAGCGGTTCGAGGCGCAAATTTTTGATCCGCTTGCATGTGCACAACATGCACACCACACACGGAGGTCGTTCCTCGGTCTCACACAGAGCCAGCCAGCCAGCATCTTGCATCTCCATAAATATATATAGAAATATTGCCACCTTTGCAAGCAGCCAGCAGCTCTTAGCTCACAGCTCACAGCTCATTTGCTTATTGTTGCCGTCCGTCGCCGATTTCATTCACCTGTGCAGCTTGTGGGCCCTCGAGTCTGCGCGCAGTCTGGCTGGATTGACACCTGACATGGCGGCGGCGGATCGGAAAGCGAATGCGGATCTGATATCCGCAGCCGCTGTAAATCCAACATCCGAGGTGCTAGTACACAGTATTATAATGCGAAAGAATGAAGGAGAGTTAGGGAATATCTGTGTCACATTATACAAATGTATAGTTCTTGGTCTTATAAATAAGGTCATATAAATAAATTTCGTTAAATACATTTGCCATTAAATTTAGGATCACGCAGAAACTTTTAGGCTGCTATGATAGGATAAGCAAGCACTTTCCCCTGGGTATTAAATTACAAATAAATATAATTAGATTATTAGACTCTCGATTCCTGTTGTAGCAATTAATATTTTAATCAGTGGAAACTTATTTTAAACCTCAAGAATGCCTCCCAACTGCTTAGGGGACTAACTTGTGACTTTTCAATAGTCAAAAAACAAGAATAACTATACTTTTTTTTAATCTTATTGGCAATATTATATCCTTTCTTAATCACTTATAATACCCCATTTGTTTACACTAACAATTCACCTATTAATGCGTGCACAGCCCGCAGCTATTTGTGTGTTGTATTTATTTATTTATTTAAGTGTGAATAATATAGTTTTTCTTGGTCCGTGGTACATGTACCTTATCTGCAGGGCCTCACTCACAGTACGTTGTAATTTATTCACTCATTCAATATGCACATGCACCTATGACCGTATCTATATAATTATATAAAGCCCGATTTGGTTCGCTTATGGCAAAACCACTGGCCAAAGTGTAGCAGGCGTTGAGTTATTGGGGCCCAGTGATGATTCATATTCGTTCTACGATATATTCACTCGCTAGATCGATCGGCGGTAGATTTATGGCCATGTTGATAGGCAAATTTCCGTTTGCTTTGATCGAAAAACAGAAACACAAGTCTCTGTAGAACACCAGAGAGCCCGATACACAAATGAAGATATAGCGTGTGAATGCGAAGATACTTAATCTAGTGACAGATAATTAGCAGAGGGATAAGCAGACAAGTCACTTATCATTTACATATACGACAGAGAAACTTACGAATACAGTGCAACGATTATGCCATAAACAAACAGTGACCTCTAAAAAAATAATCCCCATTATTAAGCAGGCTTAAGATGAGGCACGAACCAAGGGGAGTATGTTTGTAAAGAAATAAATTATGGAAAACTTTGAACAATGCACAATGTGCATATTAGCATAAGCATACATATCATTTAGTTGTGGTTACACAGCCAGATTAGGTGTTAAAACGGGGTACACCGGGATAAAAATATACCTAACTACTGTTTATATTTCCTGCTCAATGTTGACACAAGTTTTACTTACCCAAATTTTATTTTTCATTTAAAAAACATATCTAATAGGAATATGTTGTCAAATTTTTGTGATTGCTATATAAGTTTGATATCGAACATCATCGGAAAAACAGAGTATTGATTTGTGACCAATAATACGTGTATGTTGGCAACTCTGAATTTCGCTCCCAGATTTGTGCAAGCGCGAATGCAAGTTAGTCTTTATATTAAGTACACCGCTTCCCAGTTTCTGGTATTTTCTCTATGTGTACTAATCATAGCCTGACCCTTGAATTTTAATTATATTTTAGCAGAACACACCATAATAATATTTAAAACTCTTTAAAAATCAAATGATTATCCCTATGTCTATCCCCTCCGATAATCCAAAAGCCAAGTGTATATGGTATAATAACTTTTATTGTATTCAGCGTATGCATTGTTGCGTACAAATCGAATGTCTGGATATTGGTTAGTAATCGGTATTGCAATATATGCAGATACGTATATATGTATTTATTTGTTATCGCTACTAAGTCTGCTATCAGTCTACGAATGCGTGTGTGATAATTGGTAATTGATAGATGGTAATTGGTAATTGGTAATTGTTAATCATAAGTCCTTCATTGTTAATTGTGGGTGGTGTTTGTGTGGGTTTAAATCAAAGGCGAGTACCAGGAAATCAACAGATGATCACTGATGGTGATTAGAACTAAAACTAGAACTAAACCTAGGCCAGCTGCTCCGTCGCGTACAACCTGCGTTTATCCCTATCGTTCCGAAACAACACATAATATATAACGTAGAAATAAGCAACACTCTTGTCGTAACACAAATCAGTGATCCAATCACAATCGAGCTTACAAAATAATACCCATAGATTATGCACATATAGTTCCCAGGACACAAGATCATAAGATCACCGATCACCTCTCGTTTCGTTTTTCTTTTCCTTTCTTTGGGGGTAAAAAGTGTGGGTGAGTGTGTGCTATATATATGATGTATAGTAATATCTCCACGTGTGGGTTTTCCTACTTGGTGAGTGAGTATATATTCGCTATATATGCGGAGTCGTCCCTTAAGTGTTCAGGCTAGTTGATTAATTGCTATCGACACTGGTCCAAAAGGAGGATTAAATTCAATATATACGGGTGGGTTCGTCAGAGACAGTCTCACGATATTATCCAATTACGGTTATTTGTTGGTAAAAGATCTCTTGTAATATCAAAATCCTTGTTGTGGGGGAACACGCTGGTCTATTGGTGGTTGAATACATGTATCATGGCTCTGGTGAATCTGGATCTGACGAACTTAAAGTGGAACTGTGGGGCTCTGGTGGGATATCCCTATTTGCTTAGACCCTGCGATTGCTGTGCTCCTGCTGCAGGTTAACGTTGTTCATCACCGCACTCATGTCCACCACCACCGAGTCCGTCATGGTCATGGCGCACTTGCTGCTCGTCTCCAGCTCGGTTTGCCCCTCCAGTAGGCCGCCGTCGTGGCTGTGGCCATTCGGGGTGCCAGCGGGCATGTCCTGGGAGTAGTTAATTAATGAATTAATTAATAGAAGAGAGTGTTTCGTCAATTCCCACCTGATAGTTCACAGAGGCAGCATCCAAAGCCATCAGCTCCTTGCGCGAGAGTTCCTCCACTATGGCGGCGGTGTAGCAGTCGCCCAGCATATTGTTCGTAGTGCGAATCCGATCCCTGCAAGAACCCACATCCTTTTTGAATAAAATTCCCCCTGGGACTACAGAAAACCGGATCCATACTCACACAAACCAGTCCACGGCGAAGAGCAGAGTCACATCCTGTACAGGGGCATCGATGGCGGTGAGGACCACAAGGAGAAGCACCAAGGCCGCACTCGGCACACTCGCCGAGCTCATGGAGGCCGCCGTGGAGGTCAGGAGCACGGTGAGCAGCTCCCCGAAGCCCAGCACCATGCCGCTCATCTGGGCAATGAAGATCGAGGCCACGGCAATGTACAAGGCCGTGCCGTCCATGTTGATGTTGCATCCAATGGGCAGGACGAACCGAGTGATCCGCGGATCCACGCGCAGCTTCTCGTTCATGCAGCGGAAAGTTATCGGGAGAGCAGCGGCGCTGAGGGGGCGTGTTGTGGCGTCGCGTTTTTGGTTGGAGAGTGTTGGTGGAGTAGGTGGAGTAGTGTAGTTTTTTGGGGGGTGGAGGTGGTGTGAATTAGTGGGCGTCAGGACGCGTGGCACACACCGAAAGAAAGAGAAAATACTCATTTAAGGTACTCCTACAGCAACTTAGGACCCTGACCTTAGCTAGAGAACTAATTTAATGATTTATGTATGCAAGAATCTAGACTAACTAAGTACGATTTATAGATAATTTATCTATAGTTTTAGAGCAAGAATTTAACTAAGAGCTGTTGGGGAATTAATCTGCCTTAGTCGAAACGAATGAATTAAGTTAATCTAACCATAAAACCTCAAAAAATAAGCGTAAGAATATAATTTTTAAGTGCAGCTTTTCAATGAAATCCATATTCACTTCTAATTTACTTATTTCGTTTGTAAATATCACAGGAAATTAGTTATCTCTTATTAAAAACCTTGAAATATATTCCATAAATATATTCTAACTAATTCTGCATTTAATTATTATTATATTATAAAATATTGTTAATAAGCTTAAATAGAATTTAATTTCTTTTGGAAAAATAATTATACTTGAATCACTTTAACCTTTCCTTAATTAAAATATTAAAGTCATCCTAATTAATATTAAAAAACTATACGTTTTTTGATGTAAATAAACAAAAAAAAATCATATTGAAGAGCTCAAAACAGCCTTATATTTCTTTTGGGGAAAAATCCCATCACTTAAGCTTTTTTAATACACTTTCTTTGGCCCAAAAGCCATGTTTTCAAGCTGAGATATAGACCCAGAACTCACGTTGAGGCCGTGGCGAAGGCGGTGAGCATGGCCTGGATGAGTCCGGCGTAGAACTTGAACGGATTGCGACGCACGACGACAAAATAGATGGCCTGCATCACGACAAACTGGTACAGGAAAACCCCAATGGCGACCGTGATTATGAACCACATGAGCTGAGCCATCACCAGTCCTAGGTCGTCCACGCTGAGTATCTTGCCAGCGATCACGGAACTAATGCCCACCGGCGTGAGCCACATCACACAGGTGACCATCTTCATGATCACCTCGAAAATGGCGCCGAAGAAGTCCACCACAACCTGGCCCTTCTGGCCAATGGTGCCCAGGAAAGTGCCGAAGACCAGGCAGAAGAACACAATGCCCAGGGTGTTGGTACCACTCCGATACTGGACATCCCGCACCAGCACCACCTCGTCGGTGAGCTCCTCGGCCTGACGCTGGGCCTCCACGGCTCCGCCGGCGATTAGGGTGTCGTTCATGGTCTCGTTGAAGGCGTGAAGGATGCTCGGTTTCGGGAGATAGACGGTGTGCGCCTGCTGTATGGAGGCCTGGAACAGGTTGTCCGGAAATACGTTTCTAAAGGGGGAGTAAACGTGCATATAAATTTAATTTTAAATAATTAATTCATGAACGTGAAGCATTTTTCAAAATTTAAATTAGAAAAAATTCAAAATTGAAGTTTTTGACTGCATTCTGTAAGCAGTTTTACTGCTTGCTGTAAGCAGTGACACTGCTTAATTGCTACAATCACATGTAGAGGGCGCCAGTAGAAAGTTGGACTGCTTGACTCAACAGGTTTTCGAGCGATTTGCCAGCGGTTTGCAAGCGATTTGCGCGCGATTTTGATTTAATTTAATGAATTATTAT
>JAEIIU010023112.1:0-17711 GCA_018874675.1 Drosophila baimaii | reverse complement strand
ATGACTCCTTCACTGCGTTGCAAACATCATGACAAATTTATAATACCCTCTGCAAGGGTATAATAAAGTTGTTAGCAACATTGATGTGTTGCCAGTCCCGAGAGGGTGTTGCTCAACATCTTCCTAGCAACATTTCCTTGTACATTCCGACATGTTAGACTTAAGTAGTTATATCCTTAAATTAGAGCATAATTAGATAATATGCTTTAGAAACCGGGTATATACATTAGTGGAGCACACTCCACCGTAGCTTTCTAACTTGTTTTATTCCCCGAATAGGAACTAATATATCCCAAACACATCGGAAACAAAGTCAACTTCCGAAAAACCTAACAATCTAATGCCAAATTGACTTTCAAACCGTGATGACAAAGTGGCAAACCATTAATTTCACTCCCTGCTCGAGTTTGCCCTGAGGATGCCCCCAAATGCACTCGATACCCACCCCAAGCAGATGGCATTATCCTCATCCTCATCACATCTCCCCCGGATCTCACTTCCAATCCAAGCGAGCCAAAGCCATGACAAATGTTTTCTAAATAACGCGTAGCCAGGCGATGCGACAACGTGGCGTATGGGTGATGGCAACCGAGGCAAAGCAGAGACAGAGGTAAAGTATGTTGCACCTGCCAAAAGGGAGAAAGACGTAAAGAGACAAATGACTCGCATAAGGGAAGTGATGGCTTTCTTTCAATGCATTTTATGTACAGAGAAAAAAATACAAGACCATTGAAATTATAAGTTATAATATAATATAAAATATTATGACTTCTTAGGGAAAATATCTTCTCCCTTTTCCTATAGCAGAAACCAAGGTAATTCCACCTCAATCCAAATTAAACCTGTAGCTGGGATTGCCATAGAAAAAAAAAACCCAAGGTAAGTATTCTACCAATCATGGCCACAATTTCTCATGCCTCGGCAAGCAACGGGGGAACACAGTTTGCCACATTCCCATTGAGCCGGAAATGTGCAGGAAATGCGAGTAAACACAAAAAGCGATTCGAGTCGACAGTGGATGGACATCGACAGGACAACAGCAGCGTCCATGGCTGCGGAGGCGGAGGCAGCCCAAGGAGATGCCACTGGGTCAGGTCATTCGCTTTCAATAATCCCCCGCAAAATAGCAACAAGAAAATAACAATAAGAAGGGGAAAGAAACAGAGAGAAAAAATTATGTATTTGTTTAAAATTAATATAATTTTATCTACTCTAAGAAATTCAAACCTATTAAAGAAATTTGTGAGTTTATTTGTAGTTTATTTTAATTTTTTTGAAAGACAACAACTTCTCAGACCTATACAAATATTTTGCTGTGTGAAAATGCGGAGGAAACGCCAGGAAAAGTGGAAAAAAAGGAGGTGGGAGAAGAAAGCACAACTTGCTTGACTTGCTTGATGATATTTCCCCTTTGTCACTGACATCAATTGCTCGCCGCTGTCAATACACAAGAATATTGATATAATGATGCGGCGGCCAGGGCAATGTGTCCATTCCTTTGGGTGCAGCAATCCCTGGGATGCACAAGGAAAGCAGAATGATATTTATTTGTATTCGAGTGCCACAGTCCATTTGTCCGCCCGGCTATGGGGCTGCATTATAACTGTTTATTTCATAAATATCGGAAAGCCAGCAATTTCATTGCAAATCGAAATTGTGGTTATTGAGAGGTTGTCATTATTTTTTTTTTAGTATTACCCTTGGGTGCAAGGCGAGTATCTACTTTTTTAACGAACCAAAAGTGCATGGCACATACATTGCTTTAAATAATATTTTGCAAGCCAAAATAAATTTCACGCTTTGGTAGAAATATTTCCAAAAAGATACGAATTTCCCCAGCCTTTGCTTTTGTGTTTTTATTTCCCAGCCCTTTTTTTAGTCATATCAAATTGTCAATGCAATTCTTATCGCCCGCTGAACAAAGTTTTGCATATTGTATGTATGTTTTTGTATTCAACCCTTCAACTTTGCCCCCTTGACCACAGTTATGTGCTTGCATGCGAGGGTCCAGAGCGAGGGGTCAAAGATGATAAAAACGGCAATGAACCGCCATGAATTCGTCATGCATGCGACTGCTGCTGACAATGGAGCACTGACAGCAGTCCAGCGTTGACATAGGGTACTGAAAAAAATATCTAAATATCTAATGAAAAAATAAAATTATTAAATTATGTTAACAATTCAACAAACATTAAAAAGTTCAAATTTCCTACTCAGAATCTTTTATGATATGAAAATCATTTAAGAAACCTTCTAAGAGTAAGCAAGGGTATTATTTTTAAATTATAAATATACGTATTTTAGGTTTACGCTTAGGGAGACTTTTTAAAACCGTATCAGGGGTCTTAAAAAAATCTCTATAAATTCAAAATCAATTAATAAACTGACTTAAAGTGTGCTGTAAAATATTGTAGTTTAAGAATTCATAATAAATATTTTGTATATACCGCTTGGCAGGATTCCTACCAATTTAAAAATTCACAACTAATTCTTTAACATGTTTTCAATTTATTTAATATTTAAATTAATTGTAAAACCCCGCCCTGGTATTTTCCTCAGTGCTCAAACGGTACTTTCAACATTTGTCTAGTACAATGTGCAGCATGAAGTTGTGCGGCACAAAACCGTAATCTATTTAATAAACCACGTGATCCACTCGGGGCGACAATGTCAGCACGATGAACCAACACCCTCCGCTACCCCGAAAAGCCCTTGTGAACCCGACCACCCTACCCCTACCCCTTGTACTCCACATTCCCTCCACTAACCTGAATTATTCAGTGCCCTGTAAACGCTTGAATGCATCTGTAGTCAGAAATGCCAAATGGAGGGACCACGACAAAATAACATCAGTTAGGCATCCGGACATCCATCTATCAAATATATTTGCCATTGGCCAACAGCGCCGCCAGGGCACAGGACACTGCATTGGTAAAGGTGTAGCTATCGAAAAGGGCGATTATTTCGATAGGTTTGGAAAATTAGGAACTATGATGGGACTACCCTAACTCCTAGTATGCCATACCGGATTTATATATTATATAATTCAAACTTCTAGTCTCCATTTCGAGGGATTTGAAATTCATTGGCTATCCAAACTATACAAATTCAAATAAAATATTGCCTGAAAGCATTAACAAATAGTTACAACTCAAAACTATTTTATGGGATACCTTTAGACAGGCTTTTAGTTATTTTAATATCATTTCCAACTCCTTTCACCTATCTCTGATATTTTAAAAAACAATTTCCATCCCTACATCCAAAATACGAAGAGATAGTGTGTGTGCTGATTATGACATCGCACTAACTTAATTATACGCATACGTAAGCACGCGGATACCAGAGGAAATGGGAAGGGACACAGGACATGCGTAGCCGCAGGACATGTGCAGGCTCCACCCGATGATGGGGCAAAGCTAGGCGGTTAACCACACACAGGGGGGGGAGCCCGGGAGGCCAGAACAGAGCCCATTTCGAGGCTAAATTGTGACATTATTTTAATGAAAATTGACGCTTGATTCGGAGCGGGAGAAAAAGGCACTCACCAAAAAACCCCATGATTGAGCCCATCAAAAGGGGTCCAACTTCTGCGGTCAACCGGGCGATACAATTGCGCTTTACGGGCGCCCGGAACAGGGCTTACAAAATAATAATAATAATGCAAACATCCAATGGCGGAAGTGGACAAGTCGTCGGCTGCCCGACGTCGATGCCAACTCAACCCTTTGGACGCAGCTGCTGCTCCAACGGCATCCGAAATGTAAACAGCAGCGGCAGCAGCAACAGCACAAAGTGCCCTAGGTGCAAACACGTACTGTAATACAAATAAAGAAAACAATAATAGAAAATGGAGTCGAAGCCGGAGACATGAAAGGGCCAAAAGCCAGGGAAAAGCGCAAACATCTAACAGCGCTAAGGGCGAACAACTGATGTCCGAGATCTGCGTTAAAATTGGCGAGCAAATACCCTTATTTCTAGGGAATACAATTAATGGTAAAATAGAGAAATATAAAGATATAGAAATCTGGAAAAGTAATAGAAAATCAAAGAATAGAAAAAAAATATTAAAAGCCAGAAAAAGAAACATAAATAACACAAATCTCTCTGTAATTAAGCTCTAAAAACAAAGTGTTCCACTTTTCACAAAGCTCTTTAACCTTTTTAACCTTTTAAATGTGAGAAAACATTTTAATTTAAGCATTCTGCTTACTTGCTGTATTTTTACGGGGCTCAATATACATCAAAACAAGTTAACATTAATGTTCCGTAAATCTAAACGTTTATCCATAAAGTGGATCATGTTTAGTTTACAAAAGTGTCTACAGTTTTATATTTTTTTTTTTTTACATTAGGGAAATAAACATACCTCTTATTAAAAGTAGGTTTATACGACTCCAAACCTTTCTGTAGAATTTCAAAATAAATAAATAAGTATTGTCTTATTATATGTTATGCCAGCTTAACACCCCTTTTTCCTAGGGTATTTTTTTTGGTAATGTCTTAGTGAAAAGTTTGCTTTTCGTTTTTGGCTTTCAGGTTTCCCTCCCTCCTCTCCTTCAACCTGCCATGCCGCCCATCACCATCACCATCAGCAGACCTCTCTCACGTTGCACACTTTATTGTGCTTTCCAATTGTTTTCCTTGTTATTTCTGCTACTCCTGCTCCTGCTCATGCTCCTGCTCCTGCTCCTGCTTCAGCTCCTGCCATGGCAATTGCACTTTTCAATATTGATGATACGATGCCACAAAAGATATATACGTGTGTAACTATATTTAACGCTTCATTGATTAAGAGGCAATCGAAAAATGAATGCATCTGCTTAATCAAGATTCCAATGGAGTTGAAATAAATGCGAAATCGACAACAAAGGATATCGTTGCCTGCATTTGAAAAGGCAACTGGAATCGTTAAGGTACGAAAAAGTGACCACAATGAAAAGTAGAAATGAAACCCATTAAATATTACTTATCCCTGCTGCACTCACTCTCTTAGACCCATAAAAATCCAAGTATAAATCTGAACTTTAAGAATATTTAGACTTTTAAGCAAAGGTTGTTATATATTTTAATAAATGAATACAAAATAAATCACTAAATAAACTCAAAAGCCTGATATGGTTTCTTTAGAATGTTTATTCTGATCTCTAGAGCTTCCCAATTAATTAACTAACTAATTACTCTAAAAACACACATTCATAAGTAGGTCAAATGTTAGAAATATATCACTTTTGCTTTCTTCACAAGTTTAACTCATTAAGAAGCTTATTGTTCCATTCAAAAATCTTGACTTTGACCACAATTTGGGGAGGCAGTTATAAGACCTTAAGTGAAAACTTAAGAGGCTCAACCCCGACCTGCATCAACGTTCATGCTCCAGTGGCGACACCCAATTAAATTGGGGGGAGGGCAGAGCCATCTCAACGCATCAGCGGAGCTATCGGGGCCAAAAAGCGTATATATGAGTCGCTAGTACGAGTGCCGCCCTAGTCAGTCCCATCCGGAGATTCTGCAATGGCGCACCATGGCAACGACACCACAATTGGCAGCTATCGGTATCCGTACGAGGAGCTGGCGGACGAACGGACGCGCACGTGGCCATTGGTTCAATCGCCTTGGAATGCCGGCGCCATACTCGCCCTCTACCTGCTGATGGTACACTTTGGCCCCAAGTGGGCTGCCAGGTGAGGTCAATCATCCGTCCAGCCATTGCCAAACGCCCACACTGCTGGACACACACACAGGTACAAGCCGCTGGAGCTGCGAGCACCATTGTTCTGCCACAGTTTGGCCATGGTCCTGCTGAATGCCCACATCTGCCTGGAGCTCCTGACGGCATCGCGGGCCCTCGACTATAGCTTCGCCTGCCAGGCATGTCGGGTGAGCTATAGCCCACATGAAATGCGTGTAAGTTGGTGGCGAAAAAAAACGGAGATAGTGGAGATGTAGTTGAGGGAACTTGGGAAACCGAAGCCCGGAATACCCTTGCAGAGAAGTAAATACTTAATGGAATTAAAAAGAGGAATGTATAGCCACAGAAGTACAAACTGTAGATGGTTTAGGCCAAGAAGATCCATAACCACTGCATATCCAAGTTTACTTAGTAACTTTAAAACAGTTCAAAGATTCCATCTGCCAGTTAACCGAAAATTCCCATCAATCTGGATGTCTAGCATGCTACGCTCTCTCTGCAAGGGTATTGGGTGGAAAAAGGAAGTGAGGACTATTCATGACCCGCAGGCCGGCTGACAGAATCAAATTGAGAGGGTCGTGTATTCCCCTTTGTAAAACAGATTGCCGCGGCCATTTGGTGGTTCTACATCTCGAAAATACTCGAATTCGCCGACACGGCCTTCTTCATTTTGCGGCAGAAGTGGCGGCAACTGAGCTTCCTGCATGTGTACCATCATAGCTCCATGTTCGTCATGTGCTGGATTGCCGTCAAGTGGATGCCGACGGGCTCGTGTGAGTCTCTCATCTGCCTTTAAAGTGTCCCTCCTCTCTTAAAGCCCTTTCTCTCGCTGTTCCCCTTCATTCCTCCATACAGCTTATGTGGCAGGCATAATAAACTCCTTCGTGCACATAATTATGTACGGCTATTATGCGATGAGTGCGCTGGGGCCTCGCATGCAGAGGTTCCTGCGGTGGAAGCGCTACTTGACTGGCCTCCAGCTGATGCAGTTCGGCATAGGTTTGCTGTGGTCAGGACAGGCCTTTATGCGCGGCTGCGAGTACGGCTCTTGGATTCTCTTTGTGGACTTTGCCTATCTAGTGCCGTTCATCGTACTGTTCGGAAAGTTCTACCGCAAAAACTATGGGACACCCGTCGAAAGCAATAAAGTTAAATAAAATATATATTTACTCCTTTGAAACACACAATTCCTTTATAGCTTCAGTGTGACACTTTCAGTGGTAATAGCATTGTATATAAATGTATTATCAATGGGCTTGTATTGTTTGGTAATCACCTTGATCACTTCCTGGGCAGCACAGCCTCCTGGAATGGATTAATGCAGAGTTAACCAAAGATCGCACTTAAATTCCACAAGTAATACCTATGAAAGCGGACACCGCATGCAGCTCCGCGCCGCCGTAGCGGCAGATCTCGTGCAGAACGTCGTCGCTGATGGTGGCATGCATGCCCAGATCGCTCAGCATTTTGGCGGCGATGCTCTTCAGGCGCCCAATGTCCTGCTCCACGGTGCACTCGCCGGGAATGTTGCCGCACTCGCTGAGGAAGCGCTCATAGGCGCGCAGCGCAAAGTTGTAGGCTGTGAGGTTGCCCTGCAGCTCATTGTCCTCAACTGGAGGGAAAAGGAAACGAGCGTCTTAGAATGGTTACCCAGCTCCGCGACACAGAAAGACACTCACCCAGTGGCAGCAGGCGGCAGCTCTTCTCGTACTCCTCGGCAATGCGGGTGCCGCGTATGACGGCCAAACCGGCTGCCTCTCGACAAAGCAGACGCACACCACGCTCATCAATGCTGTCGGCGGGCAGGGCCAGCTGCTTGAGGTAGTCCTGGCACTTGTGGTACACCTGATCGGCGTCCTGCAGCGCCTGCTGGCGGTAGATGTGTTGCAGGGCGATGTAAGAGTCCGTGTTGGCGGTCATATCAGGCAGAACGCCAGGCACCGGTAGGTAACCCTTGTTTTCGTGCACCACGAAGTGCTTCAGAGCCTTGGCCATGATCCAGAAGGTGTTGCTCTGCAAGGGAGACCAAAATCCATATTATATCTGTAAGGAATGCGAGAGCAAGTCCAGGACAACCTTCTTGTTCAGCTGCTCGCAGGCATCGTCTTCGAAAATGGCCTTCAGACCCGTGGGAATCTGTCCGGCCCCGAAAGCCGTATTCACCGCCTTGATGGCCTCCTCATAGTTCTCCTCATCCGCCTTCATCTCATCCCTGATGGAATCGCGCAGCTGGCTCTTCTCCTTGTACGTGCGCGGCGTTGGAGCCCCATTCGCCTGCTGCTTCTGCCAGGCACTGAGGTACTTGTGCAGCACCAGCAGCCAGGGCACCTTGCCGGTCACCTCTGTGCCAGCGAGATGCTCCCGCAGAGCATCAAATGGATGCTCCAGACGCAGATCAAACTGTCTGTTATCCGGATGTGCCTCCACGATGCAGTGTTCACGGATCTGCAGGCGTATGGTGCCCAGCATGCCCAGCGAACGGCAGTAGAGCAGGGGGACACTGGCCTCCCACAAGCGATCGGCCAGGAGGAGCAGCGTCTGCTCGTTCAGATTGGAAGCAATGACCAAATCAAAGCTGTCGAAGAAGTTGGGACGATTGGCCAGTATGAAGTCGGCGCTCTCCTCCACATAGTCGCCGTTCACGTCGGGATTGAGCTCCTGGAGCAGTTGCATGCACGCTAGAGCCTTGGATTTGCCCAGATAGCTTTGATCCAGGAAGAAGCTGCAGAGAAGCGATGCATTACATGGGTGTGTTTTGTGGTTCTATGAAGGTTACCCACTTGTTGCCCAGGTCCTCCTCTTTGACGGTGCTGCCGTCGGTCACCGTGAAGCCACCGATTCCGGGCAAAACCAATCCTTTGGCTGTTTCACAGCCCACAGCCGTGACATTCACCAGACAAACGGTGGCCGCCTCGAGAAGCGTCTGTCCATGTTCACCCCACAGCCTGAATAGCATGCATTAGCAAAGTGTCAACTTCTCCAGCCAAAATCCCAATATTACCTGATTTGTCTGTCGTATTTCTTGCTTTTGTCCGATAGCTCCGGCGATTTGGGGGCAGGCGAAGACATTTTGCAAGAATTAATGGCAAAAATTAAGCCGGTTGCAAAAATAAATCACAGCTCCAGTGTTGTAAAGCGCTGGCGGGTCTCTTGTATGTGTCGCCGAAAATGTTTACTGGACCTTTGGGTACGGAAAACGCGATGGAAATTTGAACTCTCGCTTATTCAGAACATTTATTGACTATTACGTATTACATTCCATTTAATTTAATTTAACTTCTGATTGCAACTACAGCTACATACAGGAAATCAGTCTTTACAAATAAATTGTATAAACAGTTGATAAATAATAAAAATAATGTATTGCTACAATATTCTGAGCAAACGAAAAATTTGTCGGGTTGTGTGTTGTTGGTGTGGCTGACAGGTGTTTAATAATATTATTCCAGAGCTATTGATCGGGGTGCAAATCATTTCCAGTTTTTGTTTTCAGTGTTCCTTGTTTAATTTAGTAATACCGCAATGTTATTGTTCGCTGGGTGTGCCTGGCGCGCTTGCCAACACTGGCCGGCGGGCGAACAGCTGTTTGGCGTGTAATTTCACAACAACACGTTCGTCGTCGCTGCATCTTCGCTAGTTAATCGTAAAATAAATAAACTCTTAAATACAAATCAGGATTATCACGGACAGGATGCCGGCCAAGAGGAGAACTGCCAATGCCAACAGCAGCGCCGCGTCCACCAGCAAGGATAGCGATTCCCCGTTGAGTCCAGCCGCCAATGATCCAGAGTACCAACGGAAAAGACAGAAAAACAATGAGGTATGTGTGTGAGTTTGGTTGCCAGAGAGAAACAAAACAGAGAGATAGAGAAAAAGATGATGAAACATGTTTCAACATGTTGCTGGGCCCCCAGAAGCGCCCCAAAAATAGCCCCAAACTATATTGATTTATTATTAATTTCAAAACAGGCCGTGCAACGCACTCGCGAGAAGACAAAGAAATCGGCCGAGGAGCGAAAGAAGCGCATCGACGACCTGCGCCGCGAAAACGACACCCTGAAGGTCCAGATCGAGCAGGGTGAGAAGCATATATCGACGCTCAGGGATCTGATCATCCAGGGCGAGAAGACGGAGGACGGCCACCGCATCATCGAGGAGATACTCGCAGGTCCCGATCCCGATGACAATGACTAATGAGGAGCTGCTTCTGATCTACTTTATACTATTCACCTGTTTCTAAGGAGGTTTTTCTGACGATTCCAAGATGAAAATGTACTAACATGGGTGTTTTAAGCGGAATACCCCTGGGTTATGCGAATACGTTTAGTTTTAACCCTGATAAAGGGACTAGCATTAAGTTTAATATTAAAATTACGATTGCACCATAACAAGAAATAATGTTAATAAATCTATGTGGGTCATCCACATAAATGTAAGCTCTCTTTGTCTTATTTTTCACTTTATCAGCTTAATTTTGAGGTCATTTTAAATTAATAAGCCACTACATTTCATCAGAATTAAAGGGAATCATAAAACAGCCTAATTTTCCTTTCTTTTGCTTATCTACAAGGCCTATATGACCCGCTTTGGATGCATATATCATACAATTCATTGACTTTATAATTATATCCTACATATAAGAGGTATTTTTAAAATCTTATCATTTTTATCGTGCCTAGGAATTACCTACAAACTCCACCTGTACATATATTTCTAATCAGAACTCCTCGCCACTGAGGTTCCAATGTTTACTCTATATTTTAACGGATTTACAAGCGGAATTTCCGCACAAACTTACCGTCATAGACATCCAGTTTCTCCATGTGCAGGCTGAAGACCTCGTCCATTTTGCGAGCAATTAAACTAGAAATTAGTGATACGCCAAGTAGAATCTCTTTGTTTCGGGTTTCCCGTTAAGTCTTCCTCTCTTTGTTGTGGTCACTGCTTCCGTCGCTCTGCCTCTTCCTCTTCTGCCACATTGATTTATTGCACTTTTCGCACTATCATTCGGGTGCACACCATTCAGCGGCACTTTAATTTCGCTTTCGTGTCCAATGGGAGTTTTGATTGTATGTCTGTCTTTTTTCGCGTTCAATAAATTGCCGTCTTCCGCTAATTAACACCCCCGCACACACACCCGCTGCTATTCCAATAGCACGATTCTGACTCTGGTTGTTCCGATCTGATTTCAAATTTAAAGTTGAGACTGTAGCCCGAAAACGCTGATAGTTTTTGGAGCGCTGCCTTGTTGTTTTTGGCTGGCCGACGGTTAAACGCTTACTTCCTTATTTTTTATTTATAATTTTTGTTACGGAACTTATTTTTGTTTTAGTGTCTCTCCTTCTCTCTCTCTCGCGCGCGCTCTTTTGCTGTAAGGCCACTCTCTCTCTCTCTGGGCCAGTGCTGGAAAGTGTTGGTTGTTGGAAGACAGCTGATGGCGGGAGGCAGTGATTTTGGCGGCTTACAACAGTGATTTGAAAATATTTCCAGCGCTGCCAGACTTTGTTCACAACTTTTTGAATGAAATATTTAAAAATGGGTGAAAGACTTTTATAAGAATTAGCTTTCTGTGTGTAGAACGTCACAACATAAGTAGCCCCATCTCGTTTTTTTTTTGTATAAAATAATGACACAAAATTCCGTCAAACAATAAATAATGCTGTTGCCCTTGAAGAACCCGATCCCGTGTACAGAAGAGAAGACTGCAGAGAATGGAAGGATTGCCAAGACACAAGCGCTCCTGCTTCAAGCGTTCAGCTATGAGCTTCAGGATACAGTTGCCAACATCCAACTCCAGCTCCAGCGACAGCCGGAACGTAGTCGTGCCTAAGACCCATTCCCAGGACAAACCGCCGAAGTCCAAGGGTTTCCTCTCCTTTTTATTTGGCAAAAAAAATCCGAAAGTAAAGAGACCAAATCTGAAGGAGGGATACCACACAACCCTGGAGGAGCGGGATGTGAGGAAGCTGATCCGGCTGTACTGCAAACACGACAATCTCTACAATCCGAGGAGCTCCTACTATGGCAATAAGGAGATCGAAGAGGACTGCTACAACGACATGGCCAGATCTATTCCCGGCAAGAGCAGCTCCGAACTGCGATCTTGCATCGAGGAGCTGCGCCATCTGTTTGAGCGGGAATACAGGATCATTGAGAGCGCCCGGCGGAGCAGCGGGGAGGTACTGACGCCCTCGATTCACTACTACAACGAGTTCCTCTTTCTGGTGCCGCATCTATGCATAGATTTGGATAAATCCCATGGAGGTAGTGGCACCAGTTTGCTGAACCCAAAATCTGTAATAAATCCGCCTTCTGCGAACCTCAAGACCCAACTGGCCACCAAGGATTTGCTCTGCAACAGGCTGACCCAGTTTACGGGCTTTCCCCTGGCCGCATTTCCCGGTAACATCTCCTGCTGCACGAAAATACTTAGCAGAAGAGCCCTCAAGAAGAGCAAAGAGCAACAGAAGTGCGATCGGGGGCAGGAACCGCCAAAAGTCACCTTCTCGCGTTCGGCGGAGCAGGGCCCCGTTGATGGCCCTTGCATTCGAAACTCCAAGGTGTCCATCGCATCCTCATACTACTCCGATGAGCAGGATATAAAAACCACCGATCTGACCTGCCCCTGGCAATCTGATAACTCGTACTGCGAGTACGGTTGTCAGGACACAGCCTTAGAATCGCCTGAGTCTTTGGGGCCAATGGAATCCATGAAATCCGGTTCCAAAGCTACTTCAGAATCATCTGAAAAGGGGCATAGTTGCCCCTTTCGTCAGGACAACCAGCACTGTGTCTCCAAATGCCGGGAATCCATGAAATCCGGTTCCAAGGCTGCTTCAGAATCGTCTGAAAAGGGGCATAGTTGCCCCCATCGTCAGGACAACCAGCCCTGTGTCTCCAAATGCCGGGAGGATAGAAAAGAAGCTGCACCAGAACCGAAAAAAGATGACCCTTCAGTAGCAAAGTACCGAAATGACCAGCAAGTCCAGATGCTCTGCGACATGATCCGCACGGAACTCACCGCAGCGCCAGATTTCATATACTTCGATGCCAAGTGGCGGATCATCGAGATCCTGAGGGAGGTGCACAAGAGGCAGTTGGTTCACATGAAGGCCACGCCGCAGCAGAACGGACGGAGGCAGCAACTCAATCAGCTGATGATGCAGCATCATCCGTACAAGCCGAATAGGCACTCCTCTGCTCCGACGCCGATGAAGGCAGGATTCACCAGGATTTGTAATCACATCAAGGGCGCTAACTGTCCCTACTGCTGCTGTAGCAACAACTGCTAGAGGGGATTGGTCTCTCTCTCTCTCTCTCCGTGTCTTACTCTCTCTGTGAAACTGGAATCCCTATCAGCAACGACATTGACCCACTTGGAAAGCAGATAAGCCAGCCATCGCGAGCGTCTTACTGCTCCACTTTCTCCCGCAAAACCCAAACAGTTACAGTTCATAGAAGCATGGAGATGGAGGCATTGATCGGCAGCTCCAAGCTGCTCAAACATTGGCCCAGTTGCCTCATCGGCTTGGTCCTCTTGTGGATCCTGAAATATGTGCTCTCCAGGCGCAAAGGAAGCTCTCAGAAATATACTCTGGACAATGAGGAGGAAGTAGAGGGTATGAGTCAAGATTTGGTCGGAATTTAAAGAAATTAAAATGGGCTTTACGGTGTTTTTCGATTAACCAAGTTCCTCAAAAAATAACCCGTTTATAACAATAAAATTGTATCCAAAATAGAATTTTCAGAAAGGGTTTTTTATTAAAATCAAGAACCTTAGGTTTTAAACTTTCTCGTTCCCTCTCCAGTTGAAGATGCAGATGACACCGATGAACTGCAGCCTGCCCTCGAGGAGAAACCCCATGTCCCCTTCGTACCCGGCCAGAATCTCAACCCAAATGGAGCTAAAACCTTTTACAACCTGATCCGCGGACGGCGCAGTATTCGCTCTTTTAGCAGCCAACGAAAACCAGAGCTCAGCATCATAGAGGACTGCATCCGGGCAGCGGGTACAGCGCCCAGTGGTGCCCACACAGAGCCCTGGACATTCTGCGTGGTGGAGAGCGTCGAGCTCAAGCAATCCATTCGAGAGATTGTGGAGCAGGAGGAGCAGATCAACTACAGCCAGCGTATGCACCCGCAATGGGTCACGGATCTGCGACCGCTGCACACCAACCATGTGAAGGAATACCTTACAGATGCGCCGTATCTCGTGCTGATCTTCAAGCAGACCTACGGATTAATGGACGATGGCCGGAGGAAAAGGCACTACTACAACGAGATATCCACCTCGATTGCCGCGGGTATCCTTCTGTGCGCCTTGCAGGCGGCTGGATTGTCCTCTTTGGTCACAACTCCCTTGAATTGTGGCCCTGCGCTGAGATCCTTGCTAAATCGTCCTGTAAATGAGAAACTGCTCATCCTACTGCCCGTGGGCTATGCGGCGGAGGGCTGTCAAGTGCCGGATTTGGAGCGGAAGCATTTGTCGGAGATTTTAGTTAAGTTTTAAGAACTGTTTAGGTGCAACATAAAATATCCCCAAATGTGTTTCAATCATTTTAAAATATATGGCGCGCAAAACGGAGTGAAAGCGAAGAATTTCCTCGGAAAGTCTGGCAACGACAACGTTTTAAGTATGACCAGCTACCGTGGAGGAGAATATCCGCTCTTTTTCTAACGAATTGTGGCATTATAAACGGAAAACCTGGCGAGCACTCTAACAGATGATTTATTCTTTGTTGTTTATTGTGGAAAAAGAACGGCCAAGGGCGAAGCAGACAAGTTAAAGGCCAGAACGGCGGCCACAGAAAGATGACGGCCCGCAACCCACAGACCCTGATGGCGCTCCCCAGCGAGGAGAACTTTGACTTTCTCTTCAAGATCGTCCTGATTGGCGACTGTGGCACGGGAAAGACTTGCATCGTGGACAGGTTTAAGACGGGCAACTATATCGAGCGCCACGGGAACACCATCGGTGTGGACTTCTCCATGAAAACCATTGCCGTGGAGGCTAAACAAATCAAGGTTTGCTGGCGATTCCTTCTAATCCTGCACTCATGATTCACCCCGCCTTTCTTTGCCCCTCCCTAGCTGCAAATCTGGGACACTGCTGGCCAGGAGAGATTTCGCACCATTACGCAGAGCTACTATCGGTCGGCCAACGGGGTCTTAATTGGTGAGTCGCGCGTCTTTATTTTTGCGGTTCCGCTGCGGCGTATACGCCCATCCATTTGTCACGGTCAATGCCTAGCGGCGGCGCTATCAGCGGAGCTCCTGGTCGGTCACCGCGATAAGGGCTGCACGGTTTAAAGTGATTACTGCCTGGCACTGATTTAAATAGAGCAGCTAGCTCCTTATCTGTGGGCAGGTGGCGCGGAAGGTGCCTATTGTTTACTGATATCCCCCCGCCACTGGTTCTTGTTGCAGTTTATGACATCACAAAGCGGTCTTCCTTCTCCAACCTGCAAAAGTGGATCGAAGAGGTGCGCAGGTACACGGCCTCCAATGTGCTGATCATTCTGGTGGGCAACAAGTGCGATTTGGAGGAACAGCGCGAGGTGGACTTTGAGGAGGCGCGCCAAATGTGTCAATATATACCTGAGATCCTGTTCGTGATGGAGACCTCGGCCAAGGAGAACATGAATGTGGAGGACGCCTTCAGGTGTTTGGCCACGGAACTTAAGGTGAGCGATTGGAGATATTCCATCACTGAACAAGAGCTAATCCCTATCCTATTCCCTTAACAGCGACAACACGATGCCAACAATGTGGAGGAGGTGCCGGAGAACACCATCACACTGGGCCAGGGCAAGCCCCTGAAGAGCTGCAGCAGCTCCTGCAATCTCACCTAGACTCCACCCCCCCGTTCCCTTTTTATGCTTTTATTTTTGTTGTGATCAAATCGTTCTTGTGGCTATATATATATTTTAGTATGCTAAAGTTTTTACCTAATCCTAGACCGTTCAAGGCGTGCAGGCCTCTAATTTATACACTAACTTTTTACACAACCACATGTATTTATTTTAGGCGATAGAAGAGTACAAACAATCTCACATCAGCGAATCATCGAGCCAACAATGTCAATTACCAGGCAATGCTCAGAGAGGAGAGAAAATACGTCCAACTGCTGTATTTGTATTTCAATTTGATGATACGCGAAATAAACTCGTTTATTTTGTAATTTTATTGGAAGTATCGTTAGTTAATTAATAATTGGCTTAGCTCCTAGACATTATCCATATACACGTACAATTTTCGTATCATTATCATTGAGGGGATCGTCGTCGTTATTTTACACTAAATAAACTTGGCTTGGCAACAACTCTTCACCATCGTCCTGGTAATCATCTCAAAACAATTTGGAAACGCTTAAAAATTTGTTTATATCAAAATTGGTTACTTCTCTAGACGGGCTAAGTTATGTTGGTAATTGATTAGCTACTAATCTAGCGTGGCGTGTCATTTGTTTTTGATGCGCTGCACGATCCACTCCAGCCCCTGGTAGAGGCCCTCGCCCGTCAGCGCGCAGCACGCCTGGATGTGCCACTGGTGCTTCTTGATCGAGGTGAGGTCCAGCTGTCGCGATATCTCCGCCGCCGACATGGATCCCTTGAGGTCCTGCTTGTTCGCGTACACCAGCAGGCTGGCCTTGCTCAAATCCTCGTGCTGCAGCATCCGGTACAGCTCCTCCCGCGTCACCGCCAGCCGTTCCCTGTCCGTCGAGTCGATGACCATGATCACCAGCTCTGTGTTCGTGTAGTATGTGCTCCAGGCGGCGCGCAGGCTCTGCTGGCCGCCGAGGTCCCACACCAGGAAGTGGATGTTGCGCCAGACGACCTCCTCGACGTTGGAGCCGATCGTGGGGCTAGTGTGGACCACTTCGTTCATGAGGAACTGATACAGAATGGTCGTCTTGCCAGCGTTGTCCAGCCCCACCATGACGAGCTTGTGCTCCTCGTTGCCGAACATCCGCCACAGCCGGGACAATAGCAGGCCCATCTTTCCTCCGAGATGTTTTCGACTTTTTATTCAATTTTGGCGGTGCAGCTGCTCCCTATTGTTGTTGTTTTTGTTGTTGTTGATTTTGTTTTCGTTTTCACTGATTTGATTGCGAGGCGATTGCCTCACACATACACGCACGGGCAGGTTATCGCTGGCTGCGCTGGTATGCGTGCGAGGTGCGTGCGCTGGTATGCGTGCGAGGTGCGTGCGCTGGTGTGTGTGTGGGAGTGAGTGAACGTGCGACTTTGTTGTTTTTTTTTTGTCTCTTCCACGGGGAAGGCCAAACTGTAAATTATTCACCGTGCTTGAACGGACCTGAACATATGCACTCCTCACACACACGCACACACACTTGTTACAGTTACTGGTTGATGTTGCTGTTGTTGTGATTGCCAAACGAGTGAGTTGTTTCTGTGGGATTGGAACTTCCTGGTGGATTTTTCCTAGGGCGATCTGGATAATGGGGTCGTCGCAACGACTGGCGCGGCTTCGTTTATGCGTCGTAGTGGACTAATAGCTGCCGTTATTTGTAATTTAATTAGCACTGTTTAATTAAAAAAGTAAACAGTAAAAGTGATTAATTAACATTGCTGAAACTGACTTATCGAATAATTCGATAACGTCGGGGCAGTGCTGGAAAGTGCGCAGCGATTGGTGCTACCGTATTTTATAGCTAGTTTTTTGTTTGTAATTTAGAATCAGCCGCTACAGATTCTTGACTGAAATATTTACAACTTATTGAAAAACAATTAAATCATTTGATTAATTTAGTTTTTAATAATCAGTTTGTCAGATCTTCCACCTCTATAAGCGGTGGAGTGTGACCAGCTTCCAGGCAGTCATCTGTTCTGTGCGGATGTTTTTGTTGTTTCTGTTTACTAATTAGCTTCGCGCACCGGTAGAGGTGGAGAAACATCGATGTTCGCGGACATCGATGTTTTCGATGTCTTGAAAAAAAACATCGATGAATCATCGATGTTTTAAAAAATATTAAAATAATCAATGTTTTTCTAAAATA
>JAEIIU010023096.1:0-12877 GCA_018874675.1 Drosophila baimaii | reverse complement strand
GTTAGTTTCACTTCATCTGCGGATGCGGATGCGGAAGCGAAATGCGGAAGCGAAATGCGGAAGCGAAATGCGAATGGGAAAGAGATGGCCCAATTCCCGCTGGGCGAATGCCATGTCCTGCGGTTGTCTAAGTGGTTATGAGTTAATTTTATTTATTTATTTATATTTTATTGTTATCATCTATTTCACTTGTTGTCCCAGCAGCAGTAAGTGCGCATTATTTTATGGCCAGCGACCCCGACGGCCACCAGCAAGCATATGCTCCCTTCGCAGGCTTAGTGAATTTTATGGTGCGTTAGGAGGAGGGGAAGGGCAGGGCAGGGCAGGTTGGGTTGGAAGGGAGGTGCCATAAATTTTTTGTCGGCTCCAAAACTGAAACCTAAAACCCAAACCCAAAACCGAAACCTAAACCGAAAAGACATTTCCTGTCTCTCATTAAATTTGTCTACGCATTCATTTGTCAGCAAGTCGTAAAAAAAGCAAGACTAGAAATAAAAAAATAAGAAAAAAGGAAAAGAAAGCGGACGAATTTTATTTTTAGGCCTTGTCCTTTTTTTTTTTATTGTTTCCCATCCTGACACCTGTTTCTTTTTCCCTGCCGGCAGCCCGGGGCTTATCAGTCAGTCAATGCCCGGGCATCAATTCATCCATCTGGGCCTCGTTTTTATTCGATCTTAGCCCTGGACTGGGGGGGGGGCGTAATGTGGATTGATAGATGCAAAGGGAATGACAAATTATGGGGGAAAATGTGTGAGACAACGATGCGCAATCAACATGTTTGAGTCCCCCGCATTTTAAAGTCAGCCAGCCAGCCTGGTTGGTGGTGTCTAGACGGGGCTATTTATTATAATAAATTAGGCAAGCTCAATCAAAGGAGATTAATAACAATACACGAAACTACATAACATACAAGGCTTAAAGCCAACACAAAGGCATGGCAACAATCCCTTAAGTGTGGCCTGACATTTGCCCTAATCCGAAATATGTTGCCAAAGAAAATTAAATACAATTATTTATTTATAAGTTATATATTCTATTTGTGCTGCGCACTTTTGTTGATTAAAAGTTGCAACATTTGCCAAATGCACACACAGGCAGGCACCCCTGCACCCTGCACGTCCGTCCTTCAATCAAGCCGAGTTTAAACCTGAAATCAGGGGGATTTTATTTTATTTTATGCTTCTAAACTTTTGTATTATATTCTCTGTATATTTTGTATTTGTATTTTTGTTTTATGTTTTATGTTCCTTTTTTTTTATGGTATTCTTTTTGCGGATGGGGACAATGGCCGAGTATCGGTGGCAGGTGCTTGTCCTGGGCTGCTGCTGTTGTTGTTAATTTTCCTTTTGGCCAGGACTTTGAGTTGGACACCGAGGGCGGGCGTCCCCAGTCCCCAAAAGCAAGGCGAGGCGGAAGGAGGGCATAAAGAGGCGGACGCCGAGTCACCTGAATGACCCCTGGGAGCTGTCACAGGAAACATTTCCCATTTCTTCCGGTTTTGTGTCAAATGCTTGCATTAATTGTTAAAACAAAGAGAGAGAGAGAGGGAGAGAAAGCAGAGAAATGATCGCTGGGGAATGTGTTCTCTTTCGCCTCTCTTTCTCTAGCTTTTAAGTCGTTTTTTTTGGGGCAACAAATCAACCAAAAAAAACAAAAAAAACTTGACTTTAAATAAATGCACCGCCAATCCACTTGGATGAGCTCGAATTGCGGAGAAAGGAGTCCTACTAGTCCTATGGCCGCCCACCAAAAGTTTGTGTATTAAATTAAAACGCTCAGCGGCGGCAAAAGTTTGGCTCGCAACACACGCACACACACACACACCCACACCCACTTCCATGGCCAACCTGGCGTATGCGCAATGTCGAAGGAAAAGGATACGAAGCCACCCGGCCACCACCTTGGGAGGTGGTGCAACTTTTGCGCCGCCTTTGTTGGCACTTTCAGCGTAAATCGTTTGCCCACGTCTTTGGCCCTTTTGCCAGAGTGTGCACTGAGCGGAAAAGGGAGTGAGTTTTGTCACAAATTTAATAATTATTAATAGGATATTCGAGGGGTGTTCTTGAATTTATTTAAATACAAGTATTATTGTATTGTGTATGATATGTACATATTATTTCTTATTATTATTATTTGAGTTCGTTGATTTTCTGTCAGTGCCCTTCAGGTCCTTTTCGCATTGCAACTGTTATTAGCCCAGGCAGGATGAGTGGGGAGTGAGCAGCAGCTGCTCCTTCGGTGCTTGTGCGGCGTCTCTGAAGTGCAACTGCAACGGCAGCCTACATCGAAATCCCAAAACAAAACTTTTTCCTGCTGCCACGCGGTTAGCTGATGTTTTTTTTTCTTTTTTTTTTTCGGGGCAAATCGAGGCGGAAAATGCAGCGAAAAAAGAAGCTGCAAAAAAAAAACACAAAAAATTGGAAAACCCCCAAATAAGAAAAGGTAGTGGGAAAGATTGTCTGTGCATTCTTCCGCCGGGTCCTGCAAGATGCTACTTCTATGGCGGCAGGATATGCTCTCTTTCCCGCTTATTTATTTCTCTTCAGGAATAGTTCGATAAATGGTAAAGTTTAGCTTGGGAAATCTAGCTTAAATCGGGGAGCTTTTTTTACCCTTGCAGATAATTTGTTACTTAATATAAACGATTTTGATAATAAATAACATGTGTTTTATTATAATTATAATACCCTGCAAGGGTATAAAAAAAATGAAATAACTAAGTGTAGAGGCTTGGAAAATGATTTATAAAATTGCAAATTGGTTTTTATTAAGTCACAGAATTTCTACGAAATCTTAAAAGGCTTGTTGCAAATATTTAAATCTTTTTAAACTATGCTGATATTTTATTTTTCACTATATTTTTATTATCTTAATATGTTTACATTAAATATGTATATTATTATTATTAAAGTTTTATGTCACAAATATTTTATTTTGTTTACAATTATTCCCTCTTTTTTTATTGTATACATTTAAGCCCCACTAAATAATACTTTTTGGGTGAAAAACTAAACTATTCATCAAAGTTGAATTAGTTTTTACTCTTTATCCTATATATATTTCCATATATCTATATATATTTGTTTGGAATATGCAAGTGCGCCCTGTCAAATATCAGATTTATTACCTCCGGCCGTTTAACGGGTTAATTGTTATTGCATTTTCCACTAAATCTTGTTTATTAAGGCCAAAACGAGCGAGTCAGAGAGAGAGAGAGAGTGAGAGTATTCAATTAATTATTTATGTACGACGCGGGACAGCGCCTATTTTGGCCAAATGTAAAACAAAAAAAAAACAAAAGAACCCCAACAGCCAGGCAGACATGAAAGGCTCACAGAAAATTGGCCAACAAAATATCAATTTTATGAAAATCAAACACACAAAAATAACGCAATTAGCGGCTTGGATTGGGGGGGGGGGAAGGAGCAGGAGGAGGCTGGAGCAATCATAAATTGTTCCGGGTGTTGGTGGCCCTCTCTCTCTCTCTGGCTGTTGCTTTATGAGTTTTTCGTTTTAATTTCCTCTTGTTAATGGGAAAAGCTCACTCTGGCTCACATAATAAATATGAATTTGATACGAAAAATGCAATTAAAATGTATGAAGTGCGCGGGGGAGCGCCAAGACCAAGTCTTGGCTTTCCGCCATATACATCTACTTCATATACATATGTATGTATAATATATATATTTATATACAGTGACATGGGGCTTGGAAGCCATTCATGCAAAACATCAAAAGCCTTCCTGCTTCGTCCTTCGTTCCTTGCGTTGTTCTTTTTTTTTCTCCTTTTTGCCTTTGCAATTTTTCATAGCATACTTTGGGGGCGGCCGACGCCGCGACGGGCCTCTAAGAAGAAAGTTGCAAGAATTTTTCAATCGAAATACAAATGAAATTATACGTATGCCGCCGCGTGTGTATGGGGCCGCTTTAAGTGAGTTTTCCTTCATTAGCAGTTGGAAAATGGCAGTGCGCCTAAGCCAGAAGGATACAGCAGGATATATGTACGTTTGGGGAGAGGGCCAAGAAAAATAAAGCAAAATTGTTGCCACCACTTCAAAAGCAATGCAAAAACTGCCGCCGGGGGAAAACAAAGACAGGGAAAAGGCAGCAGAAAAGTAGCAGAGCAACCTCGAAGGAAAAAATAAGCAGGGTAAAACCCTATAAGGATCGACTTGCGGATACCCCGTGAGCAAGGCTCTACCCCCTTCCTTTACTCTCCTCCTCTTGGGCATAAATATTCCCTGTATATACCCTTCAAACAAGGAGTATCTCCTAGGAAGAAAAAAAGACAACAAAAATGGATAGTAGTTGCTAGAATCTGCGCTTGACTTTGACTTCAATTCAACGCCTTCGAAATTGCCCCGGCGACAGGCGAAGAAGGCTTCTCCGCTGCTTCTCTACCAAACATTCTCCGGTTTTTCCCTTCCCATTTGCTCCATTATTTTTCCCTGCTGTTGTTGTTACCCACTTCCGGTTTGCCAGCCCCCCCCCCCTTTTTGCATTGTGGTGTATTGTTGGTGTATTGTTGGTGTATTGTTGGTGTAAGCGCAAAACTTATACGCGACTTGGCTGTTCGTAAACATTTGACGACAACGACAACGACGACGAAGCAACAGCCCGGGAAAGTCAGCGATTTTCCCTCCTCCTCCTCCTCCTCCTCCATTTTTTCCTCCCTCTTCCTAGTTATTTTTCCTGCTGGCGGCCTGTGCACATGCGATTTCCTTATTGTTGCCATTATGTGATTTGCTGGCAACTGCAAGGGGATGGGGGCCACGTCTTCTCGTGGAACATCCGCCAGGAAGGCATCGAAGAAAGCCACTTCCGACTTGAAGGCGGCTCCTTCACAAGGATATTTTGTGCCCCAAAGTGCAGGCGGAAGTGGGGGCAAGTTTAAAGAGCCGCTCCTCATTGTTAAGCCCTGTTGTTGCTACCATTTTTATTAGCCACAATCAATCCGCTTAAGCAGAACGACAAAGAAGGGCGCCAAGAAGGGAAACACATAAAGAAAAAAAAATACCCAGAGAAAAGGTACATGGAGAGAGTGAGAGAGAGTGAGGGGAGGTAGTGGGCTAAAAGTCGGAGCAGCTCCTTGATTACAATGTCGTCCTTTTTGTTGTCACTTCACAGAGAAGGCCCCTCAACAAAAGGCCGAAAAAGTGTATGGAAAACGCCATACAAATGACTGGAAATCTGATACAACAATGTGGCAGGATAACCAGTAATCTGGTAATCGGTAATCGGTAATCGGTGAGCTGCGATGAGCTGGGCCATTATCCTGAAGGACACACTATGCCCTGGAATATTTCATATTTCTTAACTGGGTTTTTTTTTTCTTTTTTTTCTGGGGTTAATTTAAGGCACTCCCAGCGATCACCTTGGTCCTAAACGAGCCTGTATCCTGCCTGTACGTTTTCCCCTTGGTCCCAGGCCATCAATTCAATGGCCTGCCATTGAAATCGTTGCATTGAACACCAAATGGCCATTATGTGTGAGCCGAGCTGAGCTGTGCCACTTGATTTGTGGAAGAGGCAGCGGGAGAAACGTGATTCGTGACTCGTGATCTGTGATTTACATGCGCCCAGGCAGTCCGGAGGGTTGAGCGATTAATTTCCAGACCGAAAGGTGTACACACGTTTAGGTGTAAGAATCTATCTCCAGCTTGTGTGTGTGGGAAGAGGGTGTATTTTTGTATCTCTATTTCTTGTATATATTTTCGGATTTCATTCCATATTGAACCCTTTATTTGTGTTTCCATTTATTTTGTAAATAAAATCGCACATACGCTGGCTGCATTTATGTTTGCCGTTTGCATATGCATTTAGCTTCGTTAGTCTGAGCCGCTTTTCCCCTGATTTTACACCGCTTTTCCCCAGCGCTTTTCCAGCTCTTTTGCTCCCCCTTTGCCTCCCCCTTTTCGGGGAGGTTTTAATTGTCGCCGCCCTTTTCTCCCATATTTTTGGCCATTTTTCAATGTGGGTGGGGTGGCAGCAGCAGCCGGAAATCGTCCTTGCAGCAGGAGCAGCGCCGGCAGTGTTGTGTGTGTTGTGTTGTTGTCGTCCTCGTCGTCGGCTTTCAATGAAATTTCGTCGAGCATTTTTGTGTAAAAGAAGATGATCATCTCCTCCTCTATATGTATTGTATATGCATATCTTCCGGGGGGTATGACACTGGGCACATACCCTGGAATCAGGTGGGTTGTGTGTTCTCCCCGGCCACGGAATTATCTTGGGGGTGGTTGCTGGCCAAGAGGGAGGGAGAGGAGGGACCTCCTGCGACGGGTATTAAAAGTTGTGCCAACCAAAAAAAAAAAACAAGGAGAACAGAAAAAGAAAAAGGATCAGGACAAATGTTTTCCGCTGCTTCGCAGATAAAAATTGCATGCAAGGGCACTGAAAAAAAAATGCAATTAACTATTATTTTGTAAAGAAATGATAAAATTAATCGGAGAGGTTAATTCAACACAATAGGTTATAGTTTAAATTAATTATTGATATATTTGTAGTTCTGTTTCTCTCTAAAATATTACCTACTCCTCTTAAATTAATTTCCCTAATAAAAAACCCACTAATTACTAGGCCTTTTCTCTCAGTGACTCTCAGTCTGTCTGCTGCTCGAGAAAATATGGCGCAATAAAGTTTTGCTCTCTCGCGACATGAGCGCATTTTTGAAGGCTCCTGTGGAGTTTTTGTGTGTGTGTGCGTATGCAGACTGAAGGGGGGAAACAAAAGAGGGTGTAGGGGGGGGTTTGGAAAATGTGTGGAACTTTTGGCGAGAAAATGGGAGAGATGCCTGCCGTTTCTATCGCTGCCAAAATGTTTAATTTCGAATTGCACTCCAGGCCATTTTCAGTCAACACTTGCATGTAGGTAGACTTGGGGTTTTCCTTCCTTTCTTTTTTTTTTTTTTTTTTCTGGAGCAACCTGAGTGCAATCTTTGCATAATTAATAAAGTTGGCGGAAATTAATGCAGTTATCGTCGAGTGCCACACGTGTTTTGACTGCTAACTATTTCATATGCAGAAACTTGAAGGTAAACTCAAGCTAATCTGCTTTTATGTCTATATTGGTTATATTTAAGGCAGGCATTTGTAAGGATATATTAGCGTTTTTTTGTTTTTGGGTTTTATTTCTGTATTTATTTAACCAAATATTAAGACTCTTAAGCCCAGCTCGTATCTTTCTTTATGAATGCATTCAATTTGCTTTCAATTTGTTGATTCCTGCCTGTATTTTTATTTTTCTCTGGCTTTCCGCTCTCTCTCTCTTTCTCTTTCGACGTTTTCAATCAGAAACGGCGGGCCATTTGTTGATTTTGGCCAATACCCATGAATGTGCACAGTAGTATGCGTGCGTGTGTGTTGCAGGAAAACAAAAGGCGACATCCACATCGATGGCTAATTTGTAGCAACCACGGGCACACACAGAGTCAACAACAAAAGCCGCTGGAACACAACAGTGTGGCACAACAACAGTGAGGGCAACAACAGGTGTTTTCCATGCGATAAATGAATTTTCAATTGCCCGGAAAATGCCGAGACAAATCTCATCTTCATCTCATCTTTGGAAAACAAAATGCAGAGCAAGACAAAAGCTAATATCTATCCCCAAAATCTGAATTTAATTTTAATTTAAAAGAAAAAAAACGAAAGCAGGACAGAAATTTCTCAAGTGCAGTCTGAAGAATACATAATACCTTGGGCATTAACAATAACTTAACTCCTGTCTGATTCTTCAGATACTCGACATGAGAACAAAAAAAACCGTGAGTGGGCTGGCTGGCTGGCTGGGGGATTACCTCGATTCCAGCTTCGCAATTTCCCCCCAGCGCACCGCTTTTCCAAGGCTTTTCCGGGACGCCGGAGTCGGGCATTAGGGGTTTCGGCTAATAAAAGCTACAAATAATCGCGCATTTATTACGCTTATATGCCATGTGCACCCAAAAAAAAAAAAAACAAAAAAAACAAAAATAAATACAAACAAAACACACACACATGTTGCCGTTATTTATTTAATGCGGTACAAAATCGGGTTGGTGCGCTGAAAAAAAAAACAAACAGCATAGTAATACATAAAAATTTATATTCTTATTTATTATATAATAATTATAATATATATTTTATTTTAAGTATGAAAGTGTTTAGAAACTTCTTAAGGTGTAGATCGTAAAAGCCTTACAAAATATACATTATTTAATTAATAAATAAACTTTTGCTTTATACACTTTATTTTTAATTGTTAACCCGCACTTAAGAGTTTATAAAAATGTTTTTAAATTTTGTTTTTAAAGTTCACTAGAACTGGAAATAAATTGTTCTAGTGTAAGTGCCTGTTAGCAATTTTTTTTGTTGGTTGGTTGTTTGCCGTCTTTGCCATTTTGTGTGTTTTTTGTGTGTGTTTTTTTTGCTTCTGTTTTTTTGCACATTACCATTTCGGCCCGAATTTGATCATTATTATTGTTATTACTATTATTATGCGCCCGCCTAATTCGCACAGATTTAGCAGCTTTCCCACAGCTTTGCCCATCGGCCCACCTCATCTTGGCCCCAAAGATTCCAATTCCAATTTCGCCGCCGGCTTCAGAATTTGCGGTTGGCCAAAACGCGTCGCCTAATAAGCCAAGAGGCTGCGCGTAATGCCCTTAAGTCGATAATTAGGGGCCGTGTATGACGAGGACGACGAGGACGACGACGAGAATGCGATGGCTTGGCTGCTGCGGTTGTCCTTGTCCACATCCGGTGACCACTGTTTTCGCAGTGGAACAGGGGGGGGAGGTGCCTCTGGAAGGGTTCATCAATTATTCGAAAGTGCACGAAATTTTTAGGGAGCTTAGGGAGTAAACAGAATAAGTTAAATGATTTAAATAATCAAATATTATTGTACAAAATCTATACAGGGTTTCAAGGCAATATTAATATTTTATTCTCCTTTGGAAGTATCTAAGAAATACTTTTGATTTTAAATGCATTTAACTCGCTTTAAATTTGATTAATAACCGGCATCCCTTTTCCCCTTATTATCTCCTTTATTAAAAAATATTATTAAGTATCATTATCATGAATTATGATTAGTATTCATCTGTGGCCTCTTCTCTATCCCTTGCAGGTCTTCCCAGTGGCTCGAAGGTGAGTTAAAGACACTTTAAATATATGTTAGTATGTATGGTTTACATTTTGGGGGATTGCCAGTGGCCAACGGGATACGGATACAGATACAGATACAAATACCCGGCCAAGATACTCATCTGAGACAGCTGTCTTGGCATTTTAAGTGAGCGCTTCACCCCGGGTTTTCCGTGGCTCCGATAACATAAGCAATCGACCCAAAAAGTTGGTCAATTGGCAATAAAATCAAAAGCGAAGAACAAAAACAAAAAAAAAAAAAGTTCAAGAGCAAAACGGACCGCTGCTCTTTGTGGGGGGAGAGGTGGAAAATTCGAAGGGAAAACGCGGCGGCGGCGGCGGCTGCTGGGAAAGTTGGGCTCGGCAAAGTCCAAGTCCAAGGCGTGACTGGCATTGGGAAATCGGGGCGGTCCCGGAGTTGGTTCATAAAACGCTTTGTACGCTCAAACAGACACAGTAATTGGCGATACACCCAGGCACACACACCCAGCACACACCAAGCACACACACCCGGACTGGTCCAGGCTCTGTCCTTGTTTTACTTGGCAGTTTTTTCTTTTATTTTTTTTTATAAATAATTCCAGTGACCGGACATGTAGGTGCTCTCTCTCTCTGCCTAAAAAATATATTTTAACTTATTTGTATTGATACAAAAAAATGTTAAAATAATCCCTGGAAGAACATGTAGCTTATCTTTATTTTTTAGTTTATAGAAATCAGGGGTTTTCTGGAATTTTTAAATATTTTATGTCTAGGAGCAATGTTTACAAATTAAATCGGAAATATATTAATACAATAATGTTGAATATTCGTTTGTAATCGTAAAAAAATAAAGCCTTTATTTATTTATATATTTCCTAGCCTAAAATTTAATATCTCAGCTTGATTTGCAGTCGCAAGGACTCTGCTCTGGCTTTTTTTCTTATTTTTTTTTTGTTGTGTTTGAAAAACTTTGGCGGCGACGGCGACGCGCCTTTCATAAACTTTGAGTGTTTCTGTTGCTGGCATGCACTTACTACATTCCGCTCGCCTCTTCCTTTTTTTATTTCCCTTACTCGCATTTATTTGTATTATGCTCAGCTTTGTTCGTCCTTTTTTCTTGGTTGGTCCTGCTTTTGCTTGTCGAGCGCTTTCTTGGCCTTTATTTTTTCATCTTTTCTATTGAGTGGCCATCTTCTGACTGTCTCTCTCTCTCTCTGTGTGTGTGTGTGTGCTGGAATTTTAGTGAAAAATTATTTATTATAAAATCCAGCAGTAGCTACGAAATTATGAGGGAAATTTCCGTTCGTTTTGGCTTCAACGGCGCGGATATTTATATGGCATGTAGGGGTCGGTCTTCTTCGGCAGGACACAGGCTACATAAATGTAGCAAGTCGGAATTGCATTTCAATGCAATAAGCAAGTTTATTCCTTTGGACGGCATACTTGAAATTCGGCTTCGTTAGCAGCTGCTGCTGCTGCTGCTGCTGCTTTGAGCCCCAGTCCGAGCCCGAATTTTCCGGGCTTCAGCCATCCCAAATTGCATTTCCCAGTCATAATCTGATGCCCGCCTGCCAGAGTGCTGCTCGCCCTGAATTTTCCAAGGCGGTGGGGCATGGCATGGCATGGCATGGCTCATAGTCAGCCGGGAGAGTCGATGGTTATAGGCGATGGGATTTTATCGAATTTTAGCTGCACTATTGCCTCGGCTCCATCAAGCTGCCACCTGTTAAATAATCAAGGAGGAGGAGGCGCTTAAAGCTTTGGAAAAATAGGGTTCTTAGAGTTCAAAATAAATTGAATACAAAGGTTACATAACAAACCCCATATAAATGTAGGGAAAGGGACGGACACCTTCTTGACTATTAAAAGGAGATTCTGGTGACATATCTTGTGCAAATCCTTTCGCTTGTCCTGTTTTCTCTATGACATGTGACTCTCTCTCGACTTAAATCAAATTTAATTCCGCAAAACAACAGAGTTGCGATGGCAAAAATGTCCTAAGCATATTGATTAATTAAATGGTGGCAGCGGGAGCGGTAAGTGCATCAGCTTAATGAATTTGCACTTCATCGAGCGTCGTCACAAAGAAGTAATTACCTAATGCAAAACGGGCGGGGGGAGTATATGCTGGGGAAAAATGCTGAAAAGCTGTGGGTTGGGGTGGGGTGGTAGCGGGCCTTCCAAAGTCCAAAGTCCGTTCTGCAACCGCAAAATCAAAGCTCCTTCAGCGCTGAAACACACACCAACCAAGTGCAGGACGAAGGATGAGTGACTGGATGACTGGCTGACTGGATGACTGAATGTCTGGATGACTGCGTTTCAGCTCTCCCCGGTCGCTAGTCGCTGGTCGCTGGTCCAGCACTTGTGGCCATTCTCCTGCTAAGCAGCCCCGACACCAAAGCCAAATGAGTTCAGCGCCCGCAGCCAGAGACAAAGGACAGGACAACGGACAGGAAGAAGGAAGCTGGTGAGCGAAAGGCAACTGCAAAAGGAGGAGCGGAGGGGAACAAGAGCAGGCAAGTGCAACTACAGGCCACAGGATCCGCGCAGTCTGCTTGTAAATACAGACCACACGCATACCTTGCAATGCCTTTGCTAAAATATTTTGATTATTTTTATTAAATTTATTTAAAAAAAATGTATAAATCAAGAGGCTAAACAGAACACAACAGGTCGTATACGCAATGCGTTGCCTTCTTTTGCATTGCGTATACGACCTGTGGTCAGACAAATTAATTAATTTACTTATTTATACGCCCAAAAAGGCTACTTAACTAAATCCAATTTATAAATTAATTAATTTAAGCCTTCAAAGTAAGGGAATTTAATTAAATCACACTATTTTCTTAAGAAAATAAATGTCAGTAAATGCAACTTAAATTCGTTGAGCATGAAAATGCAGTCGCGCTGCTTTTCTTTGAGGTTTTCAAAGCACCTCCCCCATCGCCTGCCCACAGACCCAGAGAGCTGCTAACGAGCGGCGAGTCGAGCAATGATTGCGGTTACTTGCTGGTTTTCATTTCATTTTTCATGGCACTCCTTCGGCCCAGTAAGGTGGAAGGTGTCCGGCTGCTCCCGGGGCTCCCTCGGCTCCCTCTGATCCTGCCAGCCGCTTGTTAGGCACTTTAAACAATGTGGCAGCAATGGCACTCGTCTTGTTAAATTTAATTTTGCCACTTGCCCCGACCAATGACAGGGCACAAAACGAATTCCGACAGCCGTCGTCCTCCGTAGGAATGAAGTGATGCATTCCCATCCAGAGTCCCTTTCCCTTCCCCCCTTTTTTTTTGGGAGGAAAGTAAGGGGAAAGACAGACAATTTGTCAAATGAATTCCGAGTCATTTTGGAAAATTGCATAAGCAGGAAAAGCAGACGAGGGACTCTCTCGCTCTCTCTCTCGCTCTCTGACTGACATGACACTCGGAGTGGCCCGGGGAATCCCCGGAATGCAACAGCAAACGGCAGCCAAGGCAAAATATTTTAAATGCATTTTCACTTTAGATATTATATGTACCTGGGAAATGCGGAAAAACTAAGGGGTAAGGGGTTCCGCCTCCCTCCCCCCCCACCCCAACAACAAATTGTTCTTCGCCCGCATTGTTTCACGCTGCAGCAGCGTAAAATTTAATTTTCCAATTAAATGGCGAAAGTTTGGCGCTTTTTTTTCCAGCTTGTTTTTAGCTCGCTCGCCTGTTGTTGCGGAAAGTTTGTATTTTTTGGCCATCAAACTGACATTGGGGAATATTACAAAAAACCCCCAAAACGCAGCGGGCGAGA
>JAEIIU010022895.1:0-27919 GCA_018874675.1 Drosophila baimaii | reverse complement strand
AAAAATATAAAATAAATAGCATTCCCTTTAAAGTAAGGTATAAATATGCTTTACTTAAATATTCATATTCTCAAACAAGTTTAAGAACTGACTGTCTGCATTTCTCAGAATTATTTCCTTATAATATATTCAGTTTAACATTTCTTAAGTGACTCATAACCCATATTAATCGATTACAAAAGCCGCCTGTTACAGCTTTAGTCCATAAACAATCAACCCGTTTTTAAGTTTGTTTGTTTGTTTTTTTTTTCCTAAGTTAACAAGGCCAATGTCTCTTGGTTTGTCAACTGGTTTTTAATCAGGAAGAGAGGCAGGTCTGGTGAGCAAATGTTATGAGAAAGTAAATACACTTACTTACCTACTATATAGCACTTTCGAAAATCATTGAACGGCTTACTATAAACCCCATTAGGAGATTCTATTTCTACACAGGAATCTCCTCTGCTCCCATATATATTTTCTCCAGCCAATATGGCAATCTCAAGACAATGGGAGTGGAGTGAAGTTATCTATCTGAGAAATTCCTCAGCTGCCTCAGCTGCCGGGGGGAGCTGGTAATAAATCAGTGTGAAATTTGAGATACCATGAAAGTTTGCTGTCCCGTATCGGATGCAAAATAAGCTAGCCAAGAAAGCCAAAGTGTTGTCATGAATGGAGCCGAAATGGCAACAAGAAAAAAAAAAACAAAACAAAAAACTGCCAGACACTCAGAGACCTTTCCCTGAAAAGGCCAGGAAACTGGTTTCGGCTTGGCAGCCAAAATTGCCACAGATTTTTGTTTTGTTTTTTTGTTGTTTTTTTTTTTGCCTGGTGCATTTACCAGTTTGATGCAGTTTCCACTGCAACGGCGGCACCTCTCCATTGTTATGTAATGCGTAATCGTCTAAGTCAGTGGGTCAGTGACTTGGCCAGCTTGGCCGTCTTTGTCCCACTGAGCCGGCAAGCTCTCGATTAATGACCATAACCGGGGTGTTGGGGTGTTGCCTCGAATCTTGACCACCACCAGGGGGAAGTAACCTTAAGTTGCGGCGAATTAAGTTGAAGGCTATTTTGAAACCACATTTCTGATTGATTTGCAGCTGCAACCATGGACAGCACCACCACCACCACCGCCGCCGCCACAGCCCACAACAACAATAATAACAACGGGTACATGAATCCGGCTTTTGTGGGTTCACTGAATGCCTCAACGATATCCATACCAGGTGCCTACAAGCCCAACAATGTGGCGAATGGCAACAGCAATCAGCAGAAGCAGCAGGAGGCAGGGGCTTCGGCGGGAGCGCCAGGACCTGACGGAGGAGACAATCAGCCTGGCGTGGAGGCGGGCGAGCAGGGCAAACAGCGGGACAGCTGGAACAACGATATCGAGTTCCTTATGTCCTGCATCGCGCTGAGCGTGGGCCTGGGCAATGTCTGGAGATTTCCCTTTACCGCCCTGGAAAATGGCGGCGGCGCCTTCGTGATTCCCTACCTGATCGTCCTGGTTCTGGTGGGTAAGCCCGTGTACTATCTGGAAATGCTGCTGGGACAGTTCTCGAGTCGCGGCAGTGTGAAGGTCTACGATTTCGCGCCCATCATGAGGGGTGAGTTGGGTGTGTTACCTCCCTGAAGTGCTCGCAATTTGAATCCCTTTTGCCCAACAAGCATACCAACACATGTCCTAAATCAAGGGATAACTCTTATCGGCTCTCTCCTCCACAGGCATTGGCTATGGCCAAGTCCTGGCCACGGGCATCGTGACCACCTACTACGCCACGCTAATGGCCCTGACCCTCCGCTACTTCGTGGACTCCTTCTACCCGACGCTGCCCTGGAGCTATTGCCGCGCCGAGTGGGGCCCCGATTGTCTGGACTCGGGGCCGCAGGAAGCCAGTGGCACCAGCCTGACGCCCAGTTCGGAGGTGGTGCGCACCACCTCGGCGGAATTTTACTTCACGTGAGTGGACGCAGCCACCAGGTGTCCGTGCGCCATTCATCACCTCCATCTCCATCCCGCAGGCACATTATTCTGCGCGAGAAAACGAGCATCGACGACGGCATCGGGTATCCCAGCTGGAGCCTGGCGCTGGCGCTGGCCGTCGCCTGGGTCATCATAGCCGGCATCATGTTCAAGGGGGTGAAGAGTTCCGGCAAGGCCTCGTACTTCCTGGCTCTCTTCCCGTACGTGGTCATGTTCATCCTGCTGGTGCGGGCCCTCAGCCTGCCCGGGGCCTTCGACGGCGTGCTGTACTTCCTGCGGCCGCAGTGGCACAAGCTGCTGGAGCCCCAGGTCTGGTACGCGGCCGTCACCCAGGTCTTCTTCTCGCTGGCCATCTGCTTCGGGAACATCATCATGTATGCCTCGTACAACCGCTTCGGCCACAACATTTACAGGTGAGTACAGCAGGAAGCACTCCTCCCGTTCGGAGGACCATTAACGTATCTTTGGGTTCCGCAGGGATGCCAATATTGTGACCACACTGGACACCTTCACGTCGCTGCTGTCGGGCGTGATTATCTTTGGGATTCTGGGCAACCTGGCCTACGAGAACAACACCAAGGACATTGCGAGTGTGGTCAATGGCGGTCCGGGCCTGGCCTTCATCTCCTACCCCGATGCCATAGCCAAGTTCAAGGTGCTGCCACAGCTCTTCTCCGTCCTGTTCTTCCTCATGCTCTTCGTTCTGGGCATCGGCAGCAATGTGGGCATGGCCTCCTGCCTGTCCACGGTGATCAAGGATCAGTTTGTGAACCTCAAGAACTGGGTGATTGTGGTGGGCATAGCCGTGGTGGGCTATCTCCTGGGCCTGCTCTACATTACGCCCGGCGGCCAGTTCGTGCTCAATCTGTTGGACTTCTTTGGTGCCACCTTCGTGGCCCTGGTTCTGGCCATCTTTGAGCTGGTGACCATTGCCTGGATCTATGGGGTGAAGCGACTCTGCCGCGATGTCCAGTTTATGCTGGGAATCAAGACCTCGCTGTATTACCGCATCTGCTGGGCTGTGGTGACGCCACTGCTCATGTTCACCATCCTCGTCTACATGCTGGCGCTGTATGAGCCGCTGCAGTACAAGAACTACACCTACCAGTCGGGCGTGTATGGTAAGCCAAGGATTAACCCCTCACAACCCCATTGGATGTCGTGGCTAATAGAAATCCCCTCTTTTTTTTAGTGTTCGGCTGGTGCCTCAGCGCCTTTGGCGTGGGCCAGGTGTTCTTCTGGGCTATTCCCGCCATTCGCAAGCAGCCCGCCAATCTGGGTCTCTGGGCCCGCATCCGGAAAGCCTTTGAGCCACTGCCCAACTGGGGACCCACCGACCCGCACACCCTCAAGCGGTACCAGCTCTTCGTGCAGGAGGACAACGCGAGCGCCATGTTCCGGCGCAGCAGTATCTGGCACAAAATCTATGACAATATCTTTGGTTAGCATTGAATTAGCAATAAAACTATATACCATTTAATGCCGCCGCCCGGAGAGTCGCTTTACGAGGAGTCCGTGGGTTGTGGGATGGCAACAGGGCAACCCTTTTATAATAAAAATCAGTCCCTGCCCCGGGCTTAAGTGCCAAATTAAATGGCAGTTGGAGTTGGCCTTAGGGCGATCATAAGGCCAACGGAATGCTCTTTGAGATGACATCGTTACAGGAGTCGTAAATGGAGGGGATTCTGGTAACAGGATCCTGGCAGGTGCCAGGAAGATGCTGAGGAATTAATAAGTAAGAGATATTTAATATAAAAAAATATATAATCATCGATTGCCTTGCGAAATGTTAAACTTTTCCTCGAGTAAAGTACATTTTTGTGTTCGCTTGGCATCTCTGGTGAGTGCCGGCAACTGGCGGAACTATAAAAGACAAGACAATTGCAGCCCGCGGCACTTTCTCCCTCCCCCTGAACAACCCATTTTACTCTCTCCCTTGTGTGTATGTGTGTGAGCTCTCATATATGCACTGATTATGCCATAAAGGGTAGAAAGTTCTGATTTTATGATTGAAAGAAAAAGTTACACGCGCGGCGCAGGACGTGTGTGTGTGTGTAAAACACTTCCGCGCAACATCAGGCGAAAAGTATTAAAGTAATTTGTAGAAAGGAAGCAACGGGGCTCAGGGCGAAGGATTCAGCTGGCAGGACTCTGTGGCTGGCGACTGCCTGCTGTGCAGATAAGCAGGAACCATGGGCGGCTGGGAATATTGTCAAATGACAAACGACTCGGAATTCTTTTCGCATTTGAGTTGAATATATACATATATATATATATATATATATATATATAGTACACCTAATAAATCAAATCGTGGATCGTCCTTCATTAGTATGTTATTTAGAGGGTGACACTAAGGCAACAAAATACGTGTGGACAAGGCTTCCCTCTCTTTTGTCCGTTCTGTCCGTTTTGTCACTTCTCTCTCTTCCATCCGTTCTCTCCTTTTTATCCGTTCTGTCCATTTTACCCACTCTGTCCGTTCTGTCAGCTCTGTTCGCCCTGTCTGTTCTCACCGTTCTGTCCGTTCTGTCAAGTCTTTCAGTTTTGTCCGTTCTGTCCGTGTTGTCTGTGATGTCCTTTCTGTCCGTATCCTTTCTCTCTCTGGTTATCCATTCTGTCCATGTTGTCCGTTCTGTCCGTTTGATCCATTCTGTTTGTTCTATAAGTTCTGTCCACTCTGTCCGTTCTGTCCTTTTTATCCGTCCTGTCCGATTTATCCATTCTGTCCGTTCTGTCCGTTTTATCCGTTTGGTCCGTTCTTTCCGTTTTGACCGTATTGTCCGTTCTTTCCGTATTGTCCGCTTTGTCCGCTCTGTCAATTCTGTCCGTTCTCTCCGTTTTGTCTGTGATGTCCTTCTGCCCTTATTATCGGTTCTCTCCGTTCTGTCCACTCTGTCCGTTCTTAACTAACAAGAAGCATACCAATTTTCCCACTATACATTTTCAAATAGTACCAAATATTAATAAATAAATAATAAATAGCTCAAAATAACAATTCCCCTTAATAATAATTTCCCATTTCCATAAAGATATCAACCAAAATAAAGCTTCTCCATAGCAACCAGGTGCAAATACGACCGAATAATTCTCACAATTGTCACCTTAATGAAGTCATCTGCTGCCTTGGACAATGGGTGTGTGTGTGTGTGCTGTGGCTCCATCGGCAGCTGGGTGTACGTAATTGCACTGATAAAACGCATTTAAGCGACATAAAGAGCACCACCGCCCCCTCTCAGTTACGCTGTCATGCACACACGGCGTATGCGCAACGCCCGAACGGAAAGCCAATGCGTTTCGAGTTATTTGTCAAGCCATTGTGTGCCATGTTAATGCGTTTTTAATGGCCAAACTTGAACAACATTCGCACATTCGTGCTTGCTTTGTGCTTTTCGTTCAAGTGGTTTTGTCCGAGGGTCTCTGTCCATCGAGCTTAATTTCATTGTTTTCCAGCGCAAGTCAAACATAATGAGACATTATGGCCGCGTCAACGGTTCGTATGCGTAATTGAAATATATAACCAGAATGGCTGAGTTCCATCGATCCCGAGCCACACAGACAATCATTGCATGGAAATGGCAATGGAAATGGAAATGGAATTAATTTGTGTATAAACAAGGCAGAGATTTAACACGGAGCGAGTGAGAGAATGAAAGCCGAATGAATTGCTTTTTAAAATATTATTGGAGGGACAGAAGATACCAATTGAAATTGTTTATATTGAATGCACACAGAAGTATATGAAAAATAATTACATAAAATGCAGATTTAAGTTAATTTTGTATTACTATTTAAATAATTTTAAACAAACTAACAAAAGTTCTTGGAAATTTAATTAATTTAGTTTAAAAAGCTACAAAAATTCTTACCAATTTATTCTTACCTATTTTTTCTACAATCTAACATAAATAAATTCCATTTTCTTATTAAAAACCCATTGTATTATATGTATATTGCCAACGCAATCACTTCACTTTAATTATAAATGAAAGCCCATGGCCCATGTCCATTAGCAATTAGGGTCAAAGGTTTTCTCTGGATACTTGATTATTGAAGCGTTTTAAAGAGTTTTAACGCTTAAATATTTTCTGGTCACTCGGCTGAAGGATTGGACTGAGCTAAAACCCCTGTCAAAGCTGAATGGAAAGCAAATATTTGGCTTTATTATAATTTACGTTTATTATTGCAGGGATGCGATGATTTATGGCCACGTAATAACAACGCAGATTCATAGCCATAGTGGGTGAAATCACAACACAGGGAGTAGGAGGAGCAGGAACAGGTAGTAGGGAGCTGGGAGCAGGGAGTTGGGAGCAGGACCACCCAAAAGGTGGCCAAATAAATCAGCCAACTGAAGTTGAGCGGCAGACGGCAAACACAAAATGACAGCACACGCTACACGGCGTTTACCTTTCACGCACATTTCCCCAAAGTAATCAACGCACTGGCCGCAGACAAAGGCTCGGATTCGGATACGGACCGGGCCAGAAGCGGGCAGGAGGCGACAGCAACAGCAGCAGATAGGATCCGGCGGCGGGCAGGCAGTTGGCAGTTGCCACTTGTCGGATGTGGGCCGTTTCCAGGAGGACGGAACGAAACGGGACGGGACAAAATGGCTGCGATTTAATGGGCCGACATCGGGGCGGACTGCGGCTGCTACTTAGGCACACATTAACTTTTGGCCCTTTGTTGGCCAAGAACGCTTTGTCTGCCGACCCCGCGACCTGCTCTTATCTTGAAGCAATGACTCGACTAGACACAGCTGCTATTATTATTTTCCTTTGTTTATTCCCCGTGGGGGTAGAAATTTTAAATTATTTAAATAAATTAGGCCACATTCTTCTGGCCGGCACACACAGAGATTGGCAGTGATTTAGTTTGAATGGCATTTTGGGTGGATTTGTTTTTGTGCACCGTGGCACCGGGATGCACGTTTTAGCCTCAATTGTTTGTTGTAAAAATTTACAGCCAAAGTTTATAGGCCACAAATGGCCATGGAATGTGTTTAACATAAAAATGGTGGCCCAAAGTGTCCCGCGCTTGGTGTGTGTGCGTTTTCAGTCTACCTTAATCGCTAAGCAATTGTTTGGAATTTACATTTAAATTGGGAAAGTATTTTTTTATTGCCAGATAAATGTTTAGCTCTTATGGGAGAAGCCTTATAAACGCAGGAATATTTCTGGGAAATATTTAATAAATAATATTAAAAGGAAAACACCTTTTTTTCTTACTAAGAACACCTTAATGGCGTGGAGAAGGTAAAGTTTTAATTACTTAATGGGACAGCGAAAAGGATCTTATCCTAAAACCATAATATAAACATTTGTTTTATCCTGTATCCATAGGTTTTAAGCAAAGGTAATATAATAATAATAAGAATTGTACGGTTTTTTTTCCTGGCTACATTTTCTTGTGCAATTTCCGGCTTTCCAGATTAAAGTTTTTATATTCTGAACACCACAAATAAGGACATATTTATAAAATGGGATTAAGGCATGTTTAACAATTAATTTATTTAATTTGTATACAGGTTATAAACCCCTCCCCTCTTAGCTTTATTCCTTGTTTCATTTATAACATTCCCCAATTAAATAATGTACAATTATCGTGGTTATAAAATGAATGTACAATTGAGAGTACAATTAATCAGTTTATGAATTTAACTCACACTAAATTCAATAATTAATATTTAATTAATAATTGTTGAAGGAACGTGATACCTGCGAACCAAAAAAATATGCTTTCTATACAAAAAAGATACATAAATATGCATAAATCGATGACCATTTCATCAATTATACTTGCCTAATGGTAATGAAATGTATTGAAATTGAAAATGGAATGACTGCTAATTAAAAGTTACCGATAACTACACTCAAAATCAGTATTTTTGTGAGGCTAATTAATTAAATTTTCTGGCGACAACAAGTTGCAACCATTTTTCACGCTCGAAAAGTTCAGGAGGCGGGGGGCGGAAAAACATTCCCGCAGACGACGGAGCAAGGCATTCCATCAAACGTTGCCTTGGCAAAAGGACACGGGGATCCCGTGTACCTGAGCAGTTTGTTATGTCGATTCCGTAACCTGCCGCCGTCGCCGTCGCCGCCTGGATGTCAACTACACACACTTATACAAGGTACACATATATCTGCCATACATATATCTCCCTGTATCTGTAGTTTTCGGCTGGCCGTATTGTGTGTTTCATATTTATGACAGTCTGTCAATGGCAGGAAGCCCGGCGAAGGCAAACAAATCATGTGGCAGACAATACTATATATACATATATACAATATATATGTGAGGCTACAGCCATGTCCTGACTGGAGCACTTTTATTGTTCGCTCCGAGTGGCCGCTCTTCAGCCATCGATTGGCCATTTTGATGTGAAGTGCCTCCGATTTTATTAGCTGTTTATAGTGCCAATTAAACCGTAAAAATTAAATGCGATCGTGGATGCCAGAAATCATCGCGTGCCTAGCATACTTCGTGGGGCACAACGAGCACAACTTTCTGAATGGGATTTGTTTATTGGTTTTCGGTTTTCTGCCTGCTCGGCTGCTCGGCTGCTTGGCTCTCCTGCTTTTAAGTTATTTATAATTATTTTAGCCAGCCAGCAGCTGAAAGGCAGCATAGAGAATGGAGAGAGACAGGCAAATGACAAAAACCTTGACAACTTTGCAGTTTTGCCAAAGTTTTATGATAAGTTTTTCATCACAAGACGACGCGCGCCAGGCATGTCGTGCCAAGAAACCAAACAGACATTAGGCCATGGAGCTGGGAACGGGAGCTGGGAGCGGGAGCTGGAGCTGGATGCCTAGCAAAAACTGACATCACAATGGTTGACTGTCATCCCAACCGATGGTCCTGGCCTGGCACCATGGGTCGAAATGTACCACCAACTGGCACGCCACGGGACACAGACCTAACACGGCTACCAGGGGCATCTTAACAACGACTCCGATTCCTTTTCCGATCCCAGCCAGTCAGCCACATGGTTGGGTCATTAAATTTGCCAACTCATTTGCGGAAGGAAGGCCAGGATAGCCAGGGAGCCAGCCAGCCATCCAGCACCTTTGGCACAATTAAAATGAAAAACGTTTCTTTCCAGGGACAAATTTCTCCTTAGATGAGGTTTTTGTCTTGAGCTTAAATAATAAATTAAATACAGGAGAGCACAGACAAGCATATATGGGGTTTATGTTTAAGAAAGTTCAAGCTTTTATTAATTATTGAGAATTTCTTAGAAAGAGTTTAACAAAAGGCTCATTTTTAAACAGCATTTTCAAGCCTAGAACGAAGGTTTGTTCGTCAATATTTCTCCTAAAAATTACCACATTTTCCTTGAAGCAAACTAATATTTACTTTTCCAGACCCTGAGCCCATGGTGCCCACCAGGCAGGCAGGAATCAAATGCGACAGCAATGAGCGAAGGCTGGCTGGCATGCCTGTGAAATGCAGAGCAGTGAAAAGAAATGTCTCCGGATGTCGTCAGAGCGGGGAAAAATGGGAAAAGCCACAGATGGCTGGCTGGGAAAATATAGGGAGGAGCTCAGGCAGCAGCAGCAGCTAAAAAACTGTGAACTATGGGGTGCTGGGCGCTGTGAGTGGGGCCAAAGTTTGTGACGAAGTTCATGAACTTGTTCAACACGTGTAGTTGGCACAACAGCTCGGTCGAATCAAAAGGAATGAACTTTAAATGTTACTCCTTAATTAGGAGTCGGAAATCAACAGAGTGAGCCTCAACTTTAACTATAATTTGGCTAATTTGATTTCATGTCCTGGCCAGAGGCTCCTTTACCCCCAAAAGTGTTCCACTATTCAAATCTTCCATCTAAACGGGTTCAACTTCCCGAAGAGTCAAGTGGATTTATCTTTCGGCAAATAAAGTTCTTGGCAAATCTTGGCAAACAGCCCCAAGCTCCTAGGATGTTAATTCCGGGTATCCGGCAGACGACAGCCTCTGTGACGGATACCCGTAACTATGGCCTCATGGTCTTAAGCAGGCATTGTCGCTCCTTTGGGGAAAGCTGGGGCATAATTTCTGGTACATTAAATTCTGGCTAAAAACTGCCGTCTCAAGTCGCAAAAGTTTTTCGGGGAGGGAACAACAAAAACAACAACAACAATCCACATTAACATTCATGCGTGCATAAAACCGGAAATGTTTATTAGATTTAACCGCAGAAAACCCTCGCCCCACCCGGCGTATGCGTAATGTTACGCTGACCTTACGTAGTTTATGTCGCCAGCCGCTGTTGGCTTTCATCAAAATTACAATGACGCCGCAAGCGGCCCAGGTCCAGGTGAGTGTCTGTCCCTCAGCAGTTAAATTCTCTCCCGTCATCACTCAATTTATCATCCGGCGCGGAAGGACAGAGAAATTAAATGTTTTCCCATTTTATTTCGCTGAGTTTTCCTCTCTTTTTTTGCCCCCTCTCGGAAATGTCAATTTAAGCTCGGGTTTGTCTTAATTATGTGAGCTGTTTTTTTTGGCCAGGAATTTATTTAAGCCCTGACAATAGCAGGGAACTGGCTTTTTTGGTTCGAATTACAATGATGTTCCTGGTGAATTATCTGCGAAATTGATTGATGGCAGTGTCAGCTTCGAGTGTATGGATGAGATATATATATATATATTTACGCTGTCACCTGGTAAAGGAAATCTGGAAAATCATTGGCTTAGGGCACTTCTCTGTACAACAGCACTTTTCCCAAAGCGAAAACCCACTCAAGAGCCTGGCCTCTCAAGGGTTCTTCAAGGAAATATATATATTTAAAGTAGCTTCTCCATTACTTTGGATATTTCCTTTACCAAAAGCATGGATTTAAAGCCATTTGTGGGTATATATACTCTTTAAAATAAAGACAAATCTAAGTTTTCCTATATTTTTTAGACTTACTTATGCTAAAGCTTGCCCAACATCATTTATCATTTAAAGTTTAAAACCAAAAAAAAAAGGAAAAGGCAACCCGAAACGCCCAGCTAAATAACGTAACAAATGAGTTTCTCGGAGCGAGTGTGTGGCTGGCGATGATAGGAAAACATTTAAATTAAATGAAAACAATGTTTTTCCACATCGAACGATTGCAAATCCATGGGCAAAAAGCCCCCAAAGATAAGCAAACAGCAACCGCAAGCCATTCGCCGGGACTAAGACAATGCAAACAAGCAAACAAACAAATGGGGGCCAAAATGGGCGAAGAAACAACCGCAGAAACAATTTATTATTTTGTGATTTTCCCTTAAGCCCCCCCTCCCTGGCCTCCCCCCACAGAGAAGTGCCAATATGCAACTTGGGCTCGGCCAACTTGAATAAATAATGAAATCGGTAAGCAACCAAGTCCGTTCCAAGATGCTAAAAGTTAAGAGCTGTGGCTCCGGTTGAGCCTGGCCAAAATGGCCACAATATTGACTGGATCCGGGCCAGCAAACAAATCTGAATAGACTAGCTGTCAGAATGCCAAGATGTTTGACCAGCAGGCAACCACCCAATGGGTGAATATGTGTGTGTACCTACACTGGGAGAAGGCAGCAAAGGAGCTGTTCTCCATTCGTCATCTCCATGGGGTTGGAGGAGCAGGTCAAAGGTTTGGCCCCAAAAAATTTAAGCTGCGAAATCTGCCACTTCTTGTGCAATTTCTCAATCACATTTAAGCGCTGGCCAGCGGCCAAAAGTTGCCAGTTGCACCCGAAAAGCCAATCCAATGTTCCATTAGAGAGAGGCGAGAAGAACAACCGACCTTTTTTTTTTCCTCTCCGACACTGATAAAATATGAAAAACCTCACCCGGAGACCAAGACGTTGGGGGAAATCATACGGCAACACCAAGGAGGCTCTAGCCACTTGGCCTTTGGGAGTTTATGGAAGAGCTTAGCAAACAAAATTATATTCAATTTCCTTTAATGGCCACCATAAAATAGCAGTCAGCAAAAGTAAAGCCGGCCAAAAGCCGCCACAAGAAGAGCAGCCAGAAAAAAAAGTAGGCGTTGTGCCGCGAACTTCTCTTCGCAGGGCAGAAATCAGGACGCGAGCAGTTATCCTGCCTCCTTCGGGCTTTTTGTTAGGTAAGCAACTTGTTTGAAGTACTTTCAGTACTTCACAATGGATTATGTTTAGATGTATGTTTATCACAAGATATGAATATTCCATTTGGCGGGGCCAACAGCTGGAGATGGAGCGGGAACGGCAGCGGTAGCGGGAGCTGGCGCTGGGCTCGTCGGTGAGCCGTGTGAAAAACGATTAAGCATACGCCACGGTGTCCGCTCGATTTGCCACAACTGTGTGTGGGTTTGGCTGTCAACCAAATGCGTTTCGGGGCGACTTAAGTGCCCCGTGAAATTGTAATAATGAGGGAATGTTTGGTGGGGGAAATATCTAAAAATAGATATCCATATTGCACATTAGAATGTGTATGCAAATATTTATGTACAAGTCCTAGGAAATAATATATAAACATTTAAGGGACAAGAATATAAATATAATATAACTAATTATGTAAATTAAAATATATTTGTATTCATAAACTTTTTCTGTAGTATTTGAGCCGTGTTGAAAATATTTTTTAAATACAATTTAAATTTTAATTAAAGCGAATTAAAAAAATATAAATATTTATTTAGGGGGCAATAATGTAAAAAAAAATATAATTGTATTTATAAACATTTCCTGTAATATTTGAGATTTAGAACTTATTGAAAACATATTTAAATACAATTTACATTATAATTAAATCATATTAAAAGAATTTATATATTCATTTAGGGAACAAGAATGGGGCTATGAATGTAGAATTAAATATATTTGTATTCATAAATCTTTTTTCTAATATTTGCGCCTTAGAACTTATTGAAAATTATTTGTAAAAACAATTTAAACTATGATTAAATCAAATAAAAAGAATAAATAAACATTAAAGGGACAAAAATGGGACTACAAGTATATAAAATAAAATATATTTGTATTCATAAACTTTTTCTGTAATATTTGAGCATAAAAACATATTGAAATTATTTCTGAAATACAAATTAAATTTAAATAAAATCAAATCAAAATAATATAAAAACATTTAAGAAGCAATAATGGCTCTACAAGTATGTTAAATAAAATATATTTGTATTTATAAACATTTCCTGCTTTAAAATTTATTCAACATATTTTTTAAATTCTCGCATTTTATTTTATTTTTCTTTTGTTCCTTTCCTTTATTAAAATTCATTTAAAGACAAGAATGTCACCAAAATTATGCCAAATAAAATATATTTATATTAATAAACAATTCCTGCCATATTTAAAGCTTAAAGCAAATACAAAATATTTGTTAAGTGCTTACTTTTTTTTTTAAGACAATATGCTATGCTATAATATTCCCACCATTTGCAGGTCTTCAAAATTGCTCATAAATTAATATATGAAGCCTTAAGTAAGCCAAATTCTTATATTTGAATAAAATAAGGAAATATTCCAATATAGGCTCATGTTTTGGATACTTAAGGCTAAGTTTGTATTTAATATTTTCCCCAAAATTAATCAGCCTGCGAGCAACAACATATTAATTTCATATTTAATTATATTTAAGAGAAATACAGCTTATATTCTAAATCACACACAGGTCTCTCTGATCTGATGCTAATAATTTCAAGGCAGCAGGCTAGCTTTTCAATCAACAAAGGATAATCCAATTTGCAGAGAGTCTGACACACTTTTATTTGCAAAAACTACTAAAGTTAAAGTGAAGTGCAAAGCCTTTTTTAGCCTTTCAAATAAGCTTAACAAAGATTTCCTGTGTTCCTTGAAATTTAATTTAATGGAAAATCAGCTTAAAAACAGCTTGGTTTAAAGTACTCACATTTGTATTTATATTTTCTTTTTTTCTTAAGACAAAGGTGTGAGGTGAGTCTTAAAGTTTATCTAGCAGCTTTAACTGCGCCCTATCCCAAAGCTGTTAAGCTTTGTGTCGGAGACAACATAATCCAGCAGATAGAGTCAACAAAAGGGGGGAAGCGTTTACTATTAGGTTTATCGCATAGCTGAGCCACACGCAGAACGGGCAGAACGGGCGAGTTTAATGCCATCCGTCCGCATTTTTATGGTCGATTTCCAGCTGCAAGCCAAGCCTGAAGTCCGGGAACCGTTAATACATCAAACTCAAGCATCGTGACAGCCAAGTTAGTTGCCCCCTTATCTTCCTTTGTGGCTGCCAGATAGCGACACTTGTCGCTGGAAGTGGAGAAAGCCAGAGGCAGAGCCGGAGCCACCATGGCCACAAGCCTTAGACAATTCGATTGACATGAAATGAATTGTGAAATTAAACAGACTGCACAGTGACAGCCGCAGAAAGGAAAAGCTCGGCTGAAAAGGATTCCCGAATGGGGGCCGCAAATTGCTAAGTGATTTCGCCGAAATATCCCAAAAAAAGCAAATAGGAAGGGAGCTTGCCAGTGCCATTGCCAGTTGCCAGTTGCCTGGCAATAAAGATGGTCCTTAAAAAGTCAACAGCAAGGAGCATTAAATTGTATGAAAACGGTTTCGTTCGCGCAATGGTCCTCCACATTCTTTGTGTTATTCTTTCCCCTTGGCCCCCTTTTGGAGATCAACGCCTGCCTTGTTGCGGTGTGTTGACACCATAAATACTGTGTAAATATATAGATTGTAAAAGGATATATTCCTGGAACTGGAACTTACCCGGTGAGAGAGCAAAGCCAGGACAAAGCCAGGACTGCATTGAGCAATTAGCGAACTTGGGCGGCTAAAAGGAGATTTTCCGATTGCATAGAAAACTATTCAGGCGCGAGCTTTAATCAAAAAGCATTTGAATTGCACACTCTGGGAACAACACACACTGGCACACACACTCAGGCTGACTGGCTGGAGGCACACTCTCGATTTTTAGCACTGCAACCGACCAACTGCAAATATCAATCAACAATTGCGCCGCCCGAGAGCATGCAACAATTTCTATTTTCTATTTGTATTTCGCCTGCTCCTTTGTGCTTTTGCCTCGGCTCACGCGGCGTATGAGCAATCAATTGGCATCGAGTTCGGCACGCGTTGCTTTCAATTATTCAAAAGACCGTTACGCCAGTTCTGAATGGGATACGGGATACGGATACGGATACTCGGATTGGAATGCGTGTATAGTGTATATGTCCCCTTAGTTCGGAGCCCACAACCCAAGCGTCTGGTTTGCCAGCCGACGTCGCACTGAGTCTTCCTTGGGCCAAGCACCTCGCTTTTGGCGGCGGCATCCCACGTTCCACTCGAATCGGCGCCTGCGCGCTGGTCCCTCCGCGCTGCTGTCTGTGGATGTCATTTGGAAAACATTGTCGCCTTCGTTTTTCAATTGCCAATTGTCCAAGGAAGCAGCAGCCAGCCAGCAGCAGGAATGCTGAACGGAACAGTTGCTGCAATCGGAGATTTCAATTATGCATATGCATCCCTCACAGCTGATCCGGGTGGGAGTCCTTGTTTCTGGGGAAATTGCAAACATCTTAAGCCCGATGCCTGCTGTGAACTCCATCGTCTGGCCAAAAGGTGTCCATGGCCATCATTTCGCTCGGGGCAAAGAAACCTAAACACGTTTCAGGTTCTAAGGCGCTTAACAGAAATGCAGCAGTAAGGATGTGACCGAAAATATGTCTGAGCCATGAACACATTTTTGGTTATTTTAAGGCTCCCCAAAGAGGGGATTTTAAATTATATTATTTTAAACTTTAAGCCTTGGAAATATTTTAAATATTAATACAAATTTATATAATTATATTTGGGTAAAAGGTCTTTGAACATTTTTCTGAGCTATTAGTCCTCTAAGCTATACTTAGGACAGGCTTCGGAAGTGAGCTGAAAATTGGTTTATAGATAAATCTAATAATTGTATATCTTTCCTTTTAATAACCCACCGAAAGTAGATCATATTAATAGTAAACATATAACTAAAATCGAAAAAAGGTATTAACAAATTTTACAGATATTGAGGAACCCATTTTGAATCCCACCAAAACTTCCAAAAAATTAATAATAAATGAAACAAAATCCTAGAAAAGGTATTAACAAACGTAAGATATTTTGGAGAATACATGTATTCCAAAGCATAAAGGTACTATATGTTATTCTAAATAATAAACAAATAAAATAAATAAAATACTATATGTTATTCTAAATAATAAACAGTAAAGAAATACTCAAATAAACGTATTTTATGTAACTCCAAATATAAAGCAGTTAAGAAGTACTCAAAAAGCTGAATATTTTAAACTGATTTTCCCTATCTCAAACATAATAAATATGATGACTAAAATTAAACCCCTAAGAAATACATTTAAACCCAAAGAACCCCCTAAATGGTACCAAAACTCAATTATTCCATATCATTTGGCTGGCCATCTCTGGCACAGTCCCAACATTAATCTAAAGCTGATATTTGTGCATATAAAACCAAGGCATACCTTGGCTAGAGAACTTCTTCTCGACGCTTTTCCTTTTCCCCTCCTGGCGTCGTCCAATAAAATGCATAAAATGCGTGCACAGTTGGCGACACAGTTTGCCTAAATGCAATTTCAACCGGCTCCTGGGCTCCTTCTTCCCCCATCCTGGGCCAGGACCCGCTTTATGTGTATATCATTACCAAGTGGAAGGAGAAGGAAATAACCGACGGAAATAATTGAATTTGGAGGAGACGAGTTAAGAGGCCATTGCCGGCCATTGCAACGCTCGATTTACTTGGCAACATTGTCGACGAAGTGCAGGATTTAAACGAGGACTCGTGGGAAGGACTTCTTTCTTGGTTTCGACCATAAATCCAGGCGGAGCCTGGTCAATCGTCACGCCTCGAAAGTTGGCTGAATAAAAGGCAAGCCGTACAGGTGCTGCTAATTATGAACCTCGTTAGTTGGACAGCTGAGTGATGGCCACACCCCGGAGGGGCATATCTCTTGTTTTTGTCAGTAAGCCGCTGGCAGAGCCATAACCAGGCGACTACATCGACTTGGGGGCCAAAAGGGCCATAATTAATGAGCGTGGACATAAATCTCGGGCAGGCCAATCAAAGTTGTCTCAATGCCCCCCCCATACGTCAGGGATTTGCCAAGAATTTATCGGGTTGGACTCATTCGCAGAGCCAGCTCAGCTGATCTCCCTGTCTGCCGTCTGCCTGCTGCAATTAATAATCCCAATCCCAATCCCAATCCCAATCTAAACTAACAAATCAAATGCCCAAATTACCTAAGCCTTATTCTGATGGAGGTCCTTCAAGTACCACTTGTCGTGTGCACCTTCTCTGGCATTCGATACACGTCTGTTGCCGCATTTTTTTTTTTGTTTTGCATTCTGCATTCTCTTATTCCCCGGAGTCCGGACCCGGACTGACGTGCGACTTTATTTGCGTCTTCTGCGACACGCGTCAGTGGCTCAAATCGAGCACCGAGCCAATTGTTCTGGGTCGTTCTTTCCTCCTGGCTGCTGCTCCTCCTTGCTATGTCCTCCTGGCTCTGTTCTTGCTTCTCGCCTTGTTCCTCGCATGTCCATTCAACTGACAATTACAACGCATTCGGGCTATAACTGTCGCTTGGCATTGCCTCCTGGTTGTTGCGTTTCTAGTACCCTGATATTGGAGTATATACGATATTTGCCACTACAGCTAATATTACAAAAATGTTTATTTTATTTATATTATTACTATTATGTTTTATAAATATCTCGTTGAAACAATACCAGGAATTCTCTGCAAATCAACGAGAGACGAAAGAATAATATACAAATAATATAATATAATATAATATAGAAATTAAAAGTACACCAATTTGTTCCATAAATGATTTCTGAAGTTAGCGGCTTAAGACACTTTGTGCTGTAAAATTAACCCCAAGTCTTCAGTTCAAAAAAGTGCTTGTAAATATAAAATATGTAAGAACGAGGTATTTTAATGTCTAGTTCCCTCAATTCCTCGATTTAACCAGCTTTAGTTGTTGGTACTGGAGAAGGTTTATTTAGCATGCAGCTGGCAAGAAACGCGTCAACGTCCATTGAGTCCCAGTCCTCCATGGATCTAATGGCTTCGTTCGTGATAAAATGCTCGTGGCATGTGAGTGGAGAGTGTGAGAGAGTGGGGAAAGGGACTTCCCCCTGCAGCAACAATCAGTGGCTGTCGCTTAAAACTTCTCGTCTCGCGCGCATTTTAGTTACTCCGCCGATAATATCCACCAGCCTAATTGCCCAAACACGCGCGCGCATTTAAGTAAGTTTTTTTGAGATAAAATTAACGCCGCGGGGCAGTCTTTTTTTGGGGTTAAAGCCTCTCCAACAATCAGAGGACTATATGGCATGTGTGTTACCAAAAAGGAAATATGTATGTTAGAGGTTCGGGTTCAGAAAAGATATTCATCAGGACGAGGAGTCGTGAAAAGTTTAAAGGCCAATCAAAAAAATCATTATCCATTATCCAACAGGATGTTCTGAAAAGGAAAATGGCCTTCAAATCTCAGAAGTGTATAGGTTTCAATATTATTTTTCTATTCCCTAAAAGTTTTTTATATTTAAAATGCTAATAATACCCAGATTAAATGCAGACCCCTTCTTATTAAATTCTAAAACAAACTAAGCTCTGTAAATCAAAACTCCAGCTTGTTCTAAAAATATTTCAAAAATGCAAATAGAACACCTTTGGCCAGAGAGAGGAGGGCAGGCACACCTCGCACTGACCAGTGGCCGCCACTAACATGACCGGAACCCCGCTGCACGCCATTTTGTTTTGAGGCAACACGAGAGCTCAGGGCGAGCATGTTAAACCATGATTAATACGTGTTGATAAATAGTTATTGTAATTAATCGCACTAGCCCACTATCGCTTAAAAATTTAAATCAAGGCAACAAACCAAATTGGCGCGACTTTTCTGTGGACTTTTGCGTGCATAAATTTGAATTTGGCGCCTGCCCACGCGCCCCTTTAGCAATGGAAATGCATTTATCATTCGGCGTTCGGCGTTCGAAGTTAACAGTCGAGGGTTTATCTGAAATTAAAAATCGCCTGAATGCTGAAAATTTATGTCAGCACTTTGCTGCTGCCAATACTTTGCACACATTCCTTTCGGACCTTTGGTCCTGCGAGCCGTTGGTCCTTTGAAGTTGTGTGTCCAATTGACGTTGCAATGCGCCGGGATGTGCCACTTGTTAGCCGCAACAACAAACTTTTGCCATAATTAAAAGCTAACAAAACTTTTGGCTTACGCTTGGCAAAGAGTTTGGTTCCGTTCCCCCTGCTCCCCGCAAACATACAATATCCGGAAAATGCAAAAAACAAGAAGAAGAAAAATGCGACATAGCTCTTCTATTAGCCAATTCCTGCATGTTTCGGTCAATTTGTATAGACCAGCCATCGGAGGAGGACATGGAACTCGTGCACCTTTGTGCGAAAGTTTCACCTGTACAGCGTCGTGGCATGCATCGAGCAGTTCCTGTGTGGCAGGACAAAGGGGAGGTAAGAGTTTGGAGGGAGGGGTAAAGATCTCCAAATTAAGGCGATAATTATTTCTAAGGATCTTAATAGAAGCGGGAGTTGTATTATTTTTAACTTGGTTACTATTTTATTTTAGAGAAATATACTCATAAATGTTGTACAATTTTAAAAGGTTAAAAAAAAGTACAACAAAATATTATTATTTTTGAAATAATAAAATTTGCCATATCGGGTCAGGTTTAGTGGCTTAATAAAAGATAAAGTAGAACCATAATTGAAAGGGGGATTATTTAATTTAATTGGAGTTTACTTTAAAATGCCTCTTAATTTATTAACTAATAGCTAAGAAATGCCTTGAAAAACTGTTCTTATCTTCAGGTTTAGGGCTTAAATTAAGCCTTAAGTAGCTCAAGACTTATAAATGTTTTATAAATGTAAATGTTTTATTTAACATTGTTTTACTTTTGTAACTATCCCTTATTTAAATAACTAGAAACGGCTTTAAAAACATTATTTATAGTGAATTATTAAAACCTTCCACATTAAGTCAGGTTCAGGACCTTAATATTGTCTTAAAAAGCTTTATACTTAAAAATATAATAGTTTGATTTATAAGAGGCTTACTTAAATATTTAATCTTAATTTAAATAGATGAGAAATAGCTTGGAAACCCATTTTAAGCATAAAATATAAAAATAATCCACATATCCAGCAAAGCTTCAAACCTTTGGGTTTGCGTCTACGCCTTTATGTGACTTCACATATAGATGGCGCCAGTGTAGAATTGTGAAGCCGTGCGGCCAAGTTTGAGAAGTTACTTGTCATATAGATGGCGCTTCGTGTAAATCAGTGAAGCCGTGTGACCAGGTATCAGAAATCCGTTACTTTCCACAATATTTGAAAAGTAATTTCAAATTATTTATATAAAACTGATTATTTAAACCTGAAAACCATATAAAAATCATATTAAGAATATAGTCTCTCTTTCCCCACCTCACCCACTCCAAATAAAAACCCATTACTGTCTCTCCTTCGAGTCGAATATATATTAAAAACACATTTGCAATGTATTGTGCAAGAGTTAAAAGTACTTAATCATACATTTCTACATAAACAGAATATACGTATATATTAAAAGCATACTCATATCGTCGCTGTATACAAAATATATATATCAAATGCTTCAAAGTAACAAAGAATACAGAATATAGAACGCGGGAAGGGGCTAACATTACACACTTTGTACGGTACGGATCGAGATGTGCTGAGATGCTCACATCGAAAGCAGCGGCTGCATTATACAAAATAATCCTCTCGCAAGAGATTCCAAAAATATGTGAGTCTGTATATATAATATTATTTCAATTGAGGATTTAGCAATCACATTACTGGCACTCGTTACATTGAAGCAAATTCCCTTCATTTTACGTTTACGTTTGTTTCTAAAGCATTTTCACATCAAGATATTTAAGGTGGGGGGGTGCTGGGCCCCCCATTGACGATGGCTGGAAGCCGCATTACTTCTGGCCAAGATGCAGCTTGCCGAGCAGAGCGCTTGCCTGCTGGCCAGCGGACTCCTGGGCCTGTCCGGCCGCCTCCTGCACATTCTTCTCGACGGACTGACGCTTCTGGTCCACATACTGGTTAGCCTCCTGCAGCTTCTGGTCCACCGCCTGGCTGGTCTGCTTGAGTGCTCCATCGATGGCACCCTCCGCCTGCTTCAGCTTCTGGTCCGCCACATTCTCGGCGGCCTTGACACTCTTGTTGATGGCATCGTTGGCCGCCTTCTTGGTCTGGTCCACGGCATTGGCAGCGGCACGCTGCGAGGCCTCGGCCACATTGGCAGCCACCTGCTTGGAGTTCTGGGCCACGGCCTGCGCTTGCGCCACGGTGTTATCCACAGCCTGCTTGCCCTGGTTGACGGCTCCGGCGGCACGGTTCACACCCTGGTCGATAACCTGACCCGCCTTCTGGGCCTCAGCGGTGGCCAGGGCAGCGGCCTCCTTGGCTGGAAAAGGGTTTGGATAAGGTTATTAGTTGGTTAATCTTTGCAGAAGCTACCAAGAAAAGTCTCTTAATTAAAAGGGAAATTGGTTTCGGATTTCATCTATTATTTCTAATAGAAAACTTTCCAAGAATGTAAAAAAAAAATTGAGGTAAATCTATAAAAAAAAATTAATTATTAATAAAAGGAACTGTTTCTTGTTAAAGTCTATAAACTAGTCTTCTTTAAATGTTCTTAAAAAATAGTATATATTTTTTTTCTTTAGACTAATAATGTCTAAAATACAAATCTAATGTTTACTGCAAAATATTTATGACTTGAGTGCGTCACTAAAAATAGGCATATATCATGCCTTTGGTGTTAGCAAGCAATTCATTTTATTTATGACTATTTGACAATTTTTTTGCAAAACTATAAAGCAGACAAGACTATTATTTATTTGTATGATAATTTTGTTATAAATTGATACTTAAAAGTGAGAAAATTTGATAAAATTTAAGAAAAAATCGGGATTCTGTATAGGAAAACTCAACTTTAACTAGTAAAGATTTTTGTAGACTTCTTTTCCAGTTCCTTCTTTTACATATTTAAGGATATTTCTGGATTTTGTAAATTTTATTTTCAGCTTTGTATTAAACTAGATTTTTAAATTAAATAAACCACTTATTCAGAAACTTTCTTCCCAGTTCTCTTATAGAAACCAAACTCACCCGTGCTGGCGGCCAGCTGCTCCGCCTCGCCCTTGGTCTGCTGCACCGACTGTCCCACCTTCTTGGCCTGCTCCTCGGCTAGCTTCTGGGCCTCGACGGCCTTGTCGTTGGCCAACTTCTCGGCCTCATCCTTCTTCTTGCTGAACAGATTGGCCGTCTTGTCGCCAAAGTTCTTCAACGAGGCTGCGAAGGGGAATCGAAGGGATAAGATTATTATATATGAAAAGGAAAACAAATCGGATTAAAAACTACTTTGATTTTGGCGACTGGGAAACATGCTGACTGTGTGGCTTTTCAAATGCAAACTAAACTCGGGTCCAGTGACAATTATAATTTATAGCTGATTTTAATCAGCAGGGATTTGCTAATTACCCGCCGCCGACGCCGATCAAATTCCAGACTATTAATTGCCGAAACATAAACAAAGCAGCTGGAGCATGAACTATTTACATGACTCAAATTGGAATCGGATTCGATTAGGTTTATATTTATATTTTCTATATTCTATAAAATATTTTCTATTTCAAAAAATTAACTGCGCAACTGTAAGGAGCTGAGCTGGTTGTGATTGTGAGCGCCAGCCATGGCGTCAGCTCTAAAATTTAAAACACATTAGCCGCCGCGAATAATATTCGCAATTTAATAGAAATTAACGAGCAGCACTTGTGCGCTGTCCCCGCGAATATGCATTCACATCGAGTGACGTGAGCATTCACTCAAATAGAAACATTGTGGCTATATAGCCCCTAGGAATCGGAACAACATAGTGCTACCCCAAAAACACAGAATTCCTGAACAAAGCGCAAATATTTGAATTATTCAAAGTATGTGATGTCATAATCGCTAAATGAAATCGCCTTTATTTTCGCCTCAACTCGTTGTGGTTGTGCTATTTCTTCACGCTTTCTGATTGTGATTGGGAATAAGTATGGTATGTGTGTGTGTGTGTTTATTCTTGGTAGCAGCCGCACACTTTATCATAGATATTTTAATGGTTTCCACACACAATTTCCTCGTAGCTTTGGCCAATTTCATTTCGCATTTAATGATCCACTCCCGTGCCTCACCCATGGAGGCTGAAAATTGTGCGAAAATAATAGTTTCTGCAGTTTGAGGAATGTGTGGGCACACGGTTGAGGTGTTAAAATAACATACTATATATGTATGTATATAGAGAGTATTCCGTTGAAATAGGGTGTTTGCAAACAAATATTATATATACATTTTTTGAATGCTAATTGCTCTTGGTGTGTGGCATTGAACTTGCAGGAATAATCTTGGAATTTGTGTTGCAAAAACGTGCTTTTTACTTGGTAAACTATTTTTGGCTAAATTATTCATGCATATCTAGGTATTATAGCTATAGCGTGTGCTGTTTTCTGCTGGAAATTCAAATTAAAATGGTTTTTATCTATAAAAATGAGTATGCTCCACTAAGATCAAGGAATACGTTTTAAAAATGGCAAGCAAATCTATTAAGGAAAGTCCCCAAAAAAGCCTAGAGAGTGAGCTGCTGCTTTGGGCCATATTTTTCCACAACAAATTAGTATTCCTCGCTTATAGCCGTAAACATTCATGGAATGCCTAAGGCAATCACAACCTCTTCGAGGCATTTGCGTAAAACGACAACGCATTTTGTTCTTAACTTATTTCTTTTTCCCTTTTTTTTTCTTCTACTTTATCTGAGACTAAGGCAGTTTGTGGTCAATATAAAAGAAACAAAAACCGGCTAGAAGCATGGCCAGAAGGTAACACAATAAGCCCAGAGGGAACTCGCACAGCCTCAGCTTTGTAGCCTTTATATATACATATATATATAAATATATATATAGTTGTTGCTTTTGTCGATGTCGTAGCGCAGATAATGCGCAGAAGTCTCGGAAAACCTGTAGCTGCTGGCCAGCAGCTGGGTACAAGCAAACCCAGTTTGTGGCTCTCACACTCACACTCACACACAGAGTATCTGTTGGAATGAATATCTTCTCTATGAGTAACTGCGATTTGTGGTCTGCCGCCGACTCACGTTCCACACCAGTTCTGGCAGCCACGAATCGATGGGAGCTTCTGTTGTTGTTGCTGTTGCTGATGATGTCATGTGAGATAGAGATACAAATTGCGGCGCTCTCGGATACAGATACAGAGATACAAAAATGCGAAAGTGTTGCACGAGGCAGCAGCTCGTGGCGATTCGCACGCCAAATCAATTGTTTTTACTCGGCAGCGTCACGGGGGGGACCCTTGGCAGGTCGAAGGTCAGCTGAGTCAGCCGAGTCAGCTGGCAACAGGCCAACTTAGCCAGGGATTCGTGTCCTGGCTGATGGCTGATGTCATGGCCTCGCGCCAGGTAAATCAATAATCGGAAAGAGTGAGGGCAGGTCAGACATCCCGGCCTTGGGGCGGGTTATGCTAATGGCTATGAAGTCACTGTCGCTGATCGAATCGGTAGGGGCTTAAGCTACACTGATTTTGTTGGGGGATAGAGGAAGGGGAGAAGGGGCTTTGGGAGCAATTATAAGCCCACATTTATGTGGGTTACATTACACTATCGATACGATCTTATAGGATGGGATTTTATGTGAATTTTGTGGCGCAGAAAGTTAGTTCTTGTTTTGGAATTTTATTGTTTTAGGATAGTATCTGATCTGAATGAATTATTTTTGGATTTCCTAAAAGAGATAATGCCAGATGTAAGCAAAGTATATTATTTAAAAACTTTGTACGATTTTAGATAGGATTCAGGCTCTGAAATAGTCAAGCTTCCAGCAAAAAAAAGCTATTTAAATAGGGTAGATTTCTTAAGAAGTCTCTAGTTATTACATAATTACATAATAAAATAAATAACAAAAATATATAGATAAAGATATGTGAAATATAGATAGTATAGATCAAAAGAATCAGATATCAGATATCAGGACTTTTGCTTTTATTTGCTTTTATAATATTTAATTTAAGACCGAAAACGAAATAAATAAGAAATTCAGCATAAAAGCAATATTTCTTCTATAATGATTATATGTATTAAAGCTAATTTAAAGCCCAAAGACAATACTGTAATTTAAGAACCAAAAAGATAGATATTATTTTAAATAAAATACATGATCAGATCATCGACCGATATGAGAAATATTAATAAGATAAGAGAGATATGAGAGAGTTACATCGTCGATATCGGGGATATTAATGACTTGGGAAGATATGAAAGATCCACATCATCGACATAAGAGATATTAATGAGATAAAAGAGATATGAGAAATACTAATAAGAAATGATAAATATCATAATATATATCATCAATTTAAAAGATTTGTAAATGTAATACCACTCCTCAATGATTACTTCCCCCAATTATTTCTTCAAGTGCACCTAATGAAATATAACCAATTAAATTAAATGACCCAAGACCTGACCCACAGACACACAGAGAGTGAACAAATTAGCCCACGACATTGGCGGCATTCCGCAGGCATGAACTTGTAATTGAATTAGCCAGACGACGACAACGACGACCACAATTCCACTCCCAGAATTTCCGATAGGGCCAGGAATCGATTGGACACACTGCTGGCCAGCAGAGGATATAAGTACAGGAGACGCCCTCTGGCTGCGGCCACTGTGCTTTTGGCGGATCGACAGCGATATGAAGCATCTACTGGCAGCACTCGTGACCCTGCTGACGATTCTGCCCCGAGAGCAGGATCTAGTCCTGGGCTTGGATAACAGCTGCCCGCGTCGCTATCTAAGGCGGATCAATGGCAAGTGCTACTACTTTTCGGTGAAGAAGGTGAGCTTCCCTTGATTATTTGTTACTAAAGAGATGGAAATATATTACAATATATGTATATTGGAGGTTATCTTTGATGTTTATTCCTTCAAAATTCCTTTAAATATTCCCTAAGAAATATATTTAATTAAAATTTATATTACCCTTCAAGTTGAACTGGTTTGGAGCCCTCAACAATTGCCTTCGCAAGGGCCTGACCCTCGCGGACCTGAGCAATGCCCGGGACTTTAACGGAGCCATCGGCTTCCTCACCTCCCTGGGCAACACGGAGGACTTCTGGTTCGGCGGCAATGATCTGTACCATGAGGGCCGCTTCCAGTACATCAGCAATGGGCGGCTGGTGCGCTACTACAGCAACTACAGCAATGTGCTGCCCGTGGAGCATTCCGATTGCGACGATTGCCTGGAGGTGCGCATCCGCGCCAGCATGAACATGGTGGCGGCGGACAATTGCCAGGAAAAACAGTACTTCATCTGCTCGGAGCGGTACTGCCAGGATGCCGAGGAGGCCAGGAAGCCGAAGCACCACAGCCACGAGCATCTGCATCACTTCCACCACGACATCGGCGAGAGTGGCGACGGCGAGGTGGGTGAGGAGGGCGGCAAGAATGATATGCTGCCCATTGCCAGCGCGGAGACGGAGAAAGCCGGGGGGGATTCGGAGGCGGCTATCGGTGCAGACGATGTGCCAGACAAGCAAGGGTCCCGTAATGACACGAAGACCGATGACCAAACGACAACTACTGAGGGAGCTGAGGGAACCACAACAGATGCAACGGCTGATGGAGAAACGACCACTGGAGAAGGAGGAGCCGCGGCAGATGATGGTGCCAGCCCTGCTAGCGATGCTCCCCCTGCGGACGGTGCTTCCCCTGCGAGCGATGCTCCCCCTGCGGATGGTGCTTCCCCTGCGAGCGATGCTCCCCCTGCGGACGGTGCTTCCCCTGCGAGCGATGCTCCCCCTGCGGACGGTGCTAAAGCCGAAACTACAACCGCAGCTCCAGGCGCAGCTCCAGCCGTAGATACTACGGCGGCACCACCTGCATGAGCTTTAGATTATTTCCCAATAGAAACCTGCAATTCTTTTCGATTACAAGTCAACAAATAAAATGTTTAACATTTAAAAACACACTGTTAAATATATTGGGGTTTAATTAACCATGTAAAGGTCTTCGAGCTAATACATACATTCGAGATGATAAATAAATATTAAACAATTAAGGAAGTGAATAAAATATATCCTCCTTAGCTAGTAAGGAATTTTTGGAAGCGCTCCTAAAAGTGGAAGTTATGTCGGGCAAAATTATACCTTAAGACCAACTTAGGAAAATTAAAAAATCAAATGAAAAGTGCACTAGAAATTCCCAAGTCTGAATTCTGTGACAAGCTAGTACACATAAAACGGACAAATGTTGAAAATAATAAAAAACACTTCGTCCGTAATCGAAACAGATATATATAAAGCCTTTTGCTGTACCCGAGGCATCGAGTTATGTGGATTAAATGCAAAATAAATAAATAATTATAATATTAAGACAAGATTTTAATAGATAAATGCCTTATCTTTAACTAAGAAGGAATTATCATAGTTATGCCACACAATATGTCACATTTGGGAAGAGAAATACCATTAAAATTGGTAACAAATAATAATATTTATAATAATATAAATAAATTTATTTAAAATAGAAAACAGATCAAGGGAGAATTTACTTATAAAGCCTCCTAAGATATGTCACTTGCCCAGCTAGATTCAAAGCCTTAACCTTTTGTATAATAAATAATATAATAAATAATAGAATGAGGTAACTTCTAGAAAACTGTGAATATTCTTGCTCAGCTTAGTGATAAATAATAATATTATTAATGAATATTATAATAATATCAAAACCCCAAGAGCACCCATGTTCGAGGCATGTTTTCCCCACTGATATCAAGTGAAAAACAAGTAAAAAAAGCTAACTTCGGGCGGAGCCGAAGTTTATATACCCTTGCAGATAATTTGTTAC